>BQNB010080781.1:0-18283 GCA_026074375.1 Tanacetum coccineum
TACTTTTATTTTTCAAAAATACTAGATTTAAAAAGAAAATTTTCACAAAAAGAATTAAAATTTTTTAACTATTTTTCTATTTTCTATGATTTTTTAAAGAAAAAGAAATTGCTTAAAACCTATTTAAATTTCTAGAAAATACAAATTAAACTGGAAAAATAAGGAAAAATACTTTTTAACAGCTAAAAATGTGCAGAAATTGAATGGCACAAAAATGCCCAAATTTTATAAAACAATTAAGCCCTAATTTTATCAATTAAAATCCTAAACCTAATTTTATAAAACTAAAATTAAAAATCTTAAATCTATTTAATTTTTCCTAAAAAGACAGGGTAGAAAGTGTAATAAAGGAAAGTAAAGGGTAGGCGGGCAAACTAACTAGAATTTTCACTCTAGTACAAACGGGCAACCCTGAACTATGGGAAAAGTACAAATTAGACCCTACGATATGGCTTATTTTGGCTTATTGAAAAAGTGAGAATTAGCAAAAACTCAAAACTACAAAGTTGTAAAAGAGCTTATACACAACAACTTTAACAAAGACACCTTGAACTTTTAACAACAGAATAAGCTAGAAAACTAAGCTTTTTGAAACTGTTACAGAAACAAGGGCTTTTCCTAACTTTTTAGACTTTGGCTTATTACTAGCTTATTTCTTGATGAAAATGAAAAACAAAAGAAGATAAATGGAGCTTAAGATGTATACTAGAGATTTCTAAAAAGAGGTAAGCTAAGAGTTAACGGAATTAATGAGAGTTTTGCTATCAAAAAGTGCAAGTTCAGCTTATTAATATGAGAGTTTTACAAAAACTTAATATGCTAACTAGCTTATTACTATATCTTAGAAGCTGAATTTTTGAAATTAAGCTAACCTATGGACTATGAATACACCTAGATAAAAGGTTTTTAAAATTTTAACTAAAAATAAGAAACCAATAAGAAAATAAGCTAGACTCTAATGCACTGCTATACTACTTTTGTAGGAAAAATAAACTAGACTTAAAAGCTTAAAATGAAATCTAAATGATGATTCATATTTAACTAATGGAGTACTAACAAAATACTTAATCCTAACTTCTAATTCCTAATTATAAAGGCTAAAAAGTGGCTAGAAAAAAATGATAAGCAACAGCAGTTTTAACTGCTGTTTGCTGATGCAATTGGCCTAAGATAAAGTGCAGGTCAAATCTTTTCACCTAAAACTCATATACTCACTCACTAAATGTATCTAAGTTTATATTGACAAAACTTGAACAATAGAAAGCTGTAAAACACAAAATCCTAAAATCACTTGCTCAATAAACCTGTCCTGGTGCAAACAAGGAGTTCTTAAGTTCTAAACTTTTGAATTCTTCTAACTAATTTTTAAAACTTACTTAAAGCTTGATATTATACCCTAACACAACTGTATGAAGAGTTTTGATAGGGTATTGTTGACTTTAAGAGTCAAATCCACCTAAAACCAAACACTCCTTTATTCTAACTGTCAAAACTAAATTGTACTTAAAAATCTATTTTAAAGCTTAAGCTACTAAAACCTTTTATCTACTCTTACTAAAATTCACCTAATTAAACTAAATGAGCAATAAAACCTATAGCTTATTAACAAAAATAAGCTAGTTACTCTCCTAGCCTTTTATACTCAATAATGACAGAATTAAGACATTAAATCTAAATTGATTCTAGTTACAGTTATTTAAAGACATTTAAAACTCTAACTAACCTAGTAATCCTAAGCATGATTAAGCATTCACAAAGATAATTCAATAAGCTGAATGAATAAGCTAAATGCTACAGTGAATTATGGAAAATGGAACCTGAAATTGTAGTCTCAGAAGCTATAGGTCACTCTATCTGAGTGAGTGACCTCTAATCAAAACCTAATGTGGCACCTTGCCTCTAAACCTTGAGCTTAAAAGCTCAATAAGCTCATATTAGCTTATTCTTCCAATTAGCCTCCAAATTGAATCAAATGAACTCAAGTGATCATATTTTGATATAAAATGAACAAAACAAGTGAATGAATGACTTTTAACAAGTTTTTAACTGAATTTGAGCTTTTTAACAAGAATAAGCTCAAATGAGCTTATTAGAGCTTATTTGGTACAAACAGCTTAAAATTTGAAATCAAAGAACAAAGAAACTTGAGAACGGAATTTTATTACTCAAAATGGTAAAGTACAAGCTAGAGGATACAAAGTACAAGTATTTAAAGCTAAATTTGGAAAACTCAAAAGAAAATGCTTAAAAATAAGAAAATTTTCAAACTGAAACTTAAACTAGCTCTCACTAACTCCCCACTGTTCATCTTTCTTTTCTCTTTTATAGATGTCCTGGGGTCTTCTTGTGTTTGTGTTGTGAGAGGTTCACAGCTTCAATCTTGGCCGTTGAAGTCCCTTGTGCTTTCTTGAACTCATGCCCATCGTTGGATTGATTTGAAGAGTGTGGGATTGCCAACTTGGCATGGTATCTTGTGATGGGGAGTAAAAGGTTTTATCCATTGGTGATATTGTTGCAGGGTAAAAGGGTGAGAAAGAGAGAAACCCGTGAATGGGTTTTGGCGGGAAAATATGGTTTATAAAGGTTGGGGTGACAGGGGATGTGTTTGGGGAATTGGCACATTTGGCCCTCAAACTTGTACAAGTTAGTGCAATCTCGTCCTTGAACTTACCACTTGGTCCCTGAGTTGGTTGAGGGAATTGGCACAAAAAAGTCCATGGTGATATAAGTTTAGGTAATTTTGGAAGCAGAAAAAGGTCCCTCAGATTTATGTATGTAATTACATAGGAGGTCCTTGGGTTAATATAACTTGAGGGGTTTGGCAGTTTTGCCCCCTCAAGTTGTATTTCACTAGTATTGCAGTTTCAGTCCTTGTAGTTTTCCACCATGACACACAACTTTTGATTTGGCAATTTTGGTCCCTCAAGTTGTGTTTTCTTCTTTTGGTTGACTTTCTGACTTTGTCGGGGTTGACTTTTCAACTCTTTTCGAATCCGTGTCCGGTTTTGTCGTTTTGGCTTCGTTTTTCGTCCTTTTCTTAAATATCCGTTCCTGCATAATACAATTAGCAAAACAAGCATATATTTGGTATTTTAAGTCCGTTTTTGGTTATCTTAGCTCGTTTTTAAAGGTAAAAGGTATGTGTAATTAAACACATACCAACGCACGAGAAAGGAAAAGTTCGCGGAGACTCTAGCGTCATGGCATATTGATACGGTTTTCGTAAGACTTCACAAGAAGTTTTACAACTCCCTAAGCAGAGTACCTAACCGTTGTAGTGTAGTAAGGCAAGACTCAGGGGTTGTTATCATTCTCTAGGGGAATAGATTGGGAAGGCTCGAACGGAATCTAACAAAGGTCTACGAGGTTAAGAGAAGATTCTTTTTGTATTTTTATTTTATAGAAAGCAAATAAAATCATATGTTTGAGAGGTTGGTTTGTTTTATCTAATTAAACTAATAATAATAAAATAATTCTAAACTACTTTGGTGATAACTTATATGATAAACGGACGTATTTAGTTAATCATGCACTACTCCTCATATTGCTTCTCCTAATTCTATTGCTTTGTCACACTTGTGATGATCTGTGTAAGTATTTCCTAAGTCTGAATGAATTACAAGAACCCGCCGTCTACGTAATATTCCGTTAAGGCAATGCATAAGTAAGGTATTACGCAGACTATTACAAGGACCCTAAGAGTTCATTACATGCAATTGAAATATCTTAAGAGGGATCAACCATATTAGGGGTAAGGTAGTATGAAGACTAAAACCGATGGTATCCTTTTTACACACTCGCGTTTCCCTAGATGTCTATGCCAATTTAATATCTTATAGCTAGTTTTCTAAAGCCTAACGCTCACATCCATTACAAGAAGCAACATTAAAAGGATCTACAATCTAAGTTTTATGCAATCATAAGTACATACTAATAGATCTAGCCTTGCATCATAAATAAAGAAGAAGAACATGATTCTATCACAAAACATATAGACATATTAAGTGATAAGGGATAAATGAACTTCACTTGATTAAATCATGCAGTTGAGGCTATTACAAGAGGGTATTGACACCCTAAAAACGAGCCCAAAGGCTGCTAAAATCGTCTTATAAAACTAGGGTATGTCTCCCAAAAGTTACAAACTTAAAACCCTAAAAACGAATTTGTATATATAGGAAAACAAGCATGACGGCGTCGTTTTATGTTCCGGACGCCATCATGCCGTAATGGTCTTCTAGGGTTTCTTTAAGTCAGATTCGTTCTGACGCCATTTAGAATTTTATGACGCCGTCCCTTGATATCTTTGACGTCGTCGCTTGTTATTGGTGATGCTGTCTCCACGCACTGTATGCTTTTCTTCAAGATAGTTGGTGTAGAGTCATAGTCTTGTCCGTTTATTCTCTATTTGAGCCCAAGTCACGTATATTTCCTCTAAAATCCATCCAAATGACCCCGAAAAATTGTATAAAATGACACCTCATCAAATACCCCTACACTTGGGATTTGCTTATCCTCAAGCAAATGGGCTTTTCTACCTAGACATTAGCAATCTTGGGGCATTTAACCTACTCTTTAAAATCAGTTTACAACACAACCTCTTAGACCTCATAATTACAAGCACGAAAAGAATATACTAGCACCTCACATAAGTGTTTAGATTCTCTCTTTCTCTTAGGTGTATAATAAATTATAATAATTTTAGGAAATGAGAAAATAACACTCATTACCTGTCATAGCATATAAATTAGCATAAGCTTGGTAAAGGATCAAACCTCTACCGCTAAGCGCAAGTACTAGTCATTACTATCAAAGAGGTCTTTAAAGGGTTATGATGTGTAGGTGTAAGACAACATTTATGTAAATAACTGGTTAAATCATCCTCCAAGAATCATCATCTCAAACTTCTTAAGAACTTCCAAGCTTCTTTTCATCAAATATAACCTGTAAATTAAAGACAAAGACAACTACACTTAGCGTAAAATTGGCGGGATATGATCTATACAACGAAACTTTAGGGGTTGACTCTATGAAAGCAGTAAAGATAGGATGAAAGTGATGATATAATTCTAGGTTTCTGTAGGTTTATAAGAAAAATATAAATTTTGGAGATTGTGCAAAATTATTCTTCAAAAATAATAAAGAAGGTTTGAATTTTCACATGTCTGGGGGTTTGACGCCGTCAGGAAAAATCCTGACGTGGTGACTTGACAATCCAGACGGCGTCACACTATTTTCTGACGCCGTCTCCACATACTAGGAAAACTTCACATTCGTTTTTCAAGAAAAATTTCCTGCACGCAATCTTATTAGTTGTTTCATGTATAAAGTATTGCATAAAACCTGGAAATTAGTCATTACAATCATTTAACTCGAAACTGACGGGAATTAATCTAAAAAAATTATTTTATATGTTTGAAGTGGTTCTTATAAACCGAATATTTTCCTCTAAACTTATTCGATGCAAAATACATTTGATTGTAAATAAGACAAAGTTACAAACAAAACACAACATGATCACAAATAATTCAAACATACAAGAACAAACGAGAAGAATTAAAACACAAGACACTCCTAAATGCGGGAAAAATAAATATTGGGTTGCCTCTAAAAAACGCTTTTCTTTATTTATGAGTCTTGTAGCTAGACTTGAAGTCACACGTCCTTATGTGACTCCTCCTTCATCTACAACTCCAGTCAAATATTCGGATCCAAGCTCTATACATTATTTGTAAAACCCTAATATTTTGCTCATCATGTACTCTACTCCTCTTCTGTTGTCCTCCTTGTTCCTAAGGTAGACTGACTTTGTGTACCCTTTTTCTAAGTTTGATAGCGAGTTGTACTGTTCTATCTAATGGGGCATCTTATAGGCAATTAATTTGTTCCATTTGTGAATCTCACTACTCCTTCAGATAGGTTATGAGTCATATTAGACATTTCAACAAAGGGCTTTCCTAGTACTACTTGCGATAGCATAGGGTCTATGATTGAACTAATATCCTAAAAAATCATGAAGTATATGACATAAGTAAAGTTTCCTACGAAGACGTGCATTCTCTTAATCCTTCTTGTGAAATTGCTTACTCCCCTATTTGGATCACCCCTAGGGTCAAGTTTTCTTCTCATGATCTAATTGTTCAAAATACAGGTCATGACGTTCAGAGGGGAGTTAAGATCTATGTAGGCTTTTTCTACATGTACATGTCCAATGTTGCATGGTATCTTAAGGTTTGACGATCATCCTTCAGTGATGATGGGATTTCTCAGAAATATTGAAGGGATTGGGCCACTCATTAGGTATTTATGATATGCTAGTTCGCTCCTAGTCAGAAATATGTTAAAATACTCCACCTCTAATTCTTCTGCTTCTACGTTTTCACCTACTTTGGGTTCCTCCTTGCGGGAATAATCATTATTCTTAATTAATTTAATAAACATCACTTCACCGTTATCCCCTTTCGTGCAAACAAATTCTGTGTTGGATGACTGGGGAACCAAGCCGAGTGATTCAAAGAATGAATTAAGTTTACAGACTTTTTCAGTGACAAATGAAACTGATGGATCAGGTGGTAAGGAAGGGTTGGTATTGATGTTTTTTGAATTGTCCTTTTCTTCTTGCTATTCTTCTTCTGGTTTGTTGTTTTGGAACTGTGGATTCGGGTTGAGCATTGAGGGTCTTCTGTTGGGTAAGAACGAGCAAAAAAAACTGGAGAGGTAGAATTAACATTCAGTTTTGGGTTCTTAACTGTGTCACTAAGAAGTGCTCCAGTTATTCGATCAGTGATGGCCTTCAAGACTGTGTTAATTTTGTTGGTCATCTCGCTTTGTTGTTGTTTGAAATCGGCTTCAGAATTAGACAATCTGGCTTCTTGAGATGCCATGAAGTTGGACACCAATCCTTCAAGATTTGATTGACTATTAAAATTTTGAGGATTGTTGTTGAAGGGAAGGCTCGGGAACAAACTGTTTGGCTAAAACTGGTTAGGTGGGTTTGAGAAATTATTTTGAGAGTTTGGGGTTGTCTCCACCTAAGGTTTGGGTGACTTTTCCATGATGGATTGTAGGTGTCACCAAGATTGTTTTGGTCGGGTTTAAAAGTGAACCACTTACCTCCCGCTTCGTCGGTACGCGAGGACGCATAATCAACAAAAGCTTGCTTGGGATTTTCCATGCAATATTAAGTGTCGTGGGGACCATTGCAGATTTCACATGAAGAAGTGATTTTGTTTACTTGACCAGGTTGATTAGGAGCAAGATGAGCTTCCATTAAGCATTGGACATGATTGTCGAGCTCGATGAGACGACAGTCGAATGTACTCGGGACATCTTAAGGCAAAGAGATTGCCTTAACCGGCTTAGCGAAGTCTCTTGGGTCATTCCAACTTTCATTTTCATAGAGAGCGAGGTCCTCGAATAGTGCCCATGATTCTTTGGCGTTTTTGTCGCGAAGCTTACCACTGGCCGATTGATCAATGGTTCGTCTTGTGGCGCGATTGACATTGTCATAAAAGATTTGGACTTGGATCTAAAGATTGATGCCATGATGTGGGAATTTTTGGAGTAAGTCCTTGAAACAAGTCCATGCTTTAGAGAGAGATTCTCCTTGATGCTGTTAGAACATCAGGAATTTGTTACGAAGTTTTGCGGTTCTTCCCGGTGGAAAGAATTGAGCAAGGAAACGGGTAGTAAGATCCTCCCATGTTGAGATGGAATCTATGAAAGACGTTCAAGCTAGTTGCTAGCTTGATCGCAAAGGGAAAATTGAAATAAACACAGGCATGTTCTTTCCCTATTGTCACTGTTAAGGTCAAGTAAGTCCACTAGTTTTACAAAATCCTTAAGGTGTTGGTTTGGATCCTCGGATCAAAGTTCATGAAATGAGCATCCGTTTTGCACCAACCAAATAGTGTCGGATCAAAGAGGCACCATATTGTTCCCTTCGGGGAGCTCAATGGTGTTCATGTAGCCCTCGTAGATAGGTTTGGAGTAATCTCCAAAAGTACAGATAGGATTTTCATCTCCCATGGAGGTCAATGAAAAGATTTACGAAAAAAATAACATAAAGAAAAGATAGACTATGAGAAAGCTAATATACTGAAAATAAAATCTCACTTGAAGGGATTCAAGTGAGTAGACCTAAGTTAAACAATGGTCAAAACCTAACTATTCCCCCATACAGCGGCGCCAAAAACTTGATGCGGTTGTCGTAAGACTTCACAAGAAGTTTAGAACTCCCTAGGCAGAGTACCTAACCGTTATAGTGTAGTAAGGCAAGACTCGGGGGTTGTTATCGTTCTCTAGGGGAATAGGTTGGGAATGCTCGAACAAAATCTAACAGAGGTCTATGAGGTTGAGAGAAAGCAGGTAAAAACTTGATGTGGTTGTATTTTTATTTTATAGAAAGCAGGTAAAATCATATGTTTAAGAGGTTGGTTTGTTTTATCTAATTAAACTAATAATAATAAAATAATTCTAAATTACGTTGGTGATAACTTATATGATAAACGAACGTATTTACTTAATCATGCACTACTCCTTAGATTGTTTCTCCTAATTTTGTTGCTTTGTCACACTTGTAATGATCTGTGTAAGCATTTCCTAAGACATGAACGAATTACATGAACCCGCCATCTACGTAATATTCCGTTAAGGCAACGCAAAAGTAAGGTAGTATGAAAACTATTACAAGGCCCCTAAGAGTACATTACATGCAATTGAAATATCTTAAGAGGTAGGGGTAAGGTAGTATAAAGACTGTTACCGATGGTATCCTTTCTACGCACTCGCATTTCACTAGACGTCTATGCTAATTTAATATCTTATGGCTGGTTTTCTAAAGCCTAACGCGCACATCCATCACAACAAGCAACATTAAAAGGATCTACAATCTAAGTTTCATGCAATCATAAGTAAATACTAATAGATCTAGCCTTGCATGGAAAATCAAGAAGAAGAACACTAATCTATATCACAAAACACATAAACATATTAAGTGATAAGGGATAAATGAACTTCACTTGACTAAGTCATGCAGTTGAGGCTGTTATAAGAGGGGTTTGACACCCTAAAAACAAGCCCAAAGGCTGCTAAAATTGTCTTCTAAAACTAGGGTTAGTCTCCCAAAATTTACACACTTAAAACCCTAAAAACGGATTTGTATGTATAGGAAAACAAGCATGACGGCGTCGCTCTATGGTTTCTTTAAGTCGGCTTTGTTTTGACGCCCTCTAGAATTTTATGACGCCGTCCCTTGATATCTTTGACGCCGTCGCTTGTTATTGGCGACGCCGTCTCCACGCATTGTATGCTTTTCTTCAATTTAGTTGGTGTAGAGTCGTAGTCTTGTCTGTTTCTTCTCCAATTGAGCCCAAAGCACGTGTATTTCCTCCAAAAGCCATCCAAATGCTAAAATCACAAAAACAAACGATTTAGCACATAATCCAGGCATATTTGCATAATTTAGGGGGTTAAATGACCCCGAAAAAGTGTATACAATGTCACCTCATCACATATAACATTAATGCTTAGGGAGAGTCAGTAACACCCCAAAATCAGTTTATAAGTATTTAATTTTTAGAATTCCATTAGAGAGTTTGACCAAGAATTTTATAAGTTCGAAGATGTTATGTATATGGCTAGTCAAATAAATAGTCAAATTAATGGTCAAAGTATGTGTAATATGGTTATAAAAAATATGTTGTGCCATAAATATAAGAGGAATAGAATTAAGGGATAAAAATGGGCAAGTGGTAAATGTGCTACATAAGTTAATGTGGCCAAATATGGAAGAAATGAACTTAAGGGACCTAGATTGCCAAATGGCTAAAGTAGTACCTAGCAAATATCTAGAAATTCCCAGGTTTCTAAATAGTTCTAGTATTCTTGTGTGTGTGGGGGGTGGGGGGAAGTGACGAGCCAATCTAGAAGGAGGGAAAAACCAAGGAGTCTTAATGATCAATTCATGAAAGGATTTATGTTCCATGGAAAGAGATAAGTCACTAGCAATGATCCTACAATGTAAGTAACCTCTAATTATGATTTAATTAAAGAATTAAGGGTTAGGGTTCAATTACCCAAATTTGGGGGTTTTAGGTAATTGATTTTCTAAATAAGTATTAAGATGTTTAATAATATGAGTTAAGGTTAATTGATGCCTAAGTGTAAGGAAATTGGAGGATGGGATTTTTCTTCATATGAGTCTTGATATGATCAATCTATGTATGATTTAAGGAATGAATTTCTTGTTATGATTAATGGGCTGTGTAAACCCTTGTTAATTATATTGTATTTATGTGACAATAGGTATTTGTAATGATAATTGAGTAGGAATCAATGATGATCATGTTGTTCTTGGTGTTCTTAGCTTGGATTTAAGGTAAGTAAATTGACTATGCAAGATGTTATATTGAATTCACCAAGTTTGGTTTAATGTACTTTATGTCGTTAAGGATATGGAAGGTTTGGGACTAGTGTGTTTAGGTCAAGAAGATGGAACTAGTTGAGCTTGGCATAGTTGGTATGCCATTGGAGCTTAAGAATTGATGTGTAACTTGATGATGAGTGTTTATCAAAAGATGTGGTTAGCTTAGTTGTGAATCTAGCAAGGTATCTTAGTTTATGTGCGAATGAATGAATGATGGGTTAAATGTTATGATGTGAATATGTTAAATGAAATATGATAACTTTTATGTCGTTTACTTACTAAGTGAAAGCTTACGTGTTTAAGTTGCAATGTTTTGTAGGTCCAATGTGAAGAAGGTAAGGCCTTGGAGTAAGACACATGGCTTGATAGATTAGTATGTTGGATTATGCGTATGAAGTAAGTATTAGATGCCAAGCTCGAATCAAAGTTGAACCCCAAGTGTCCTAACGGTTGGTTAATGAAGTTGTCAAGTGTCATTGTATAATGTAAATGTAAATGTTTATAAGTATAATGGGTAAGAGTCATTGGTTTTGGTTGTGTGTTTAAGTGTATGCAAATGGATCAAAATGGGGTGTTTGGTAAACCCTATAAGATATATGTTTATTTTTAAAAAAAAAATTTTTTTTTTTTGGGTCAATTTAGACTACAATAGAATTATGGTAATGATGTATTATAATGTTTTAATGCATTCTGAAAAGTTTCATTTATTATCAAGTTTGGGAAGTTAGTTTTCCGAAAATAGTTTCAAAATTGTATCCTTGAGTGTCCAGGTGATAGAAGCCGCCCGGCTTCTCTCCAGCAGCCCAGTGAGGCAGTTTGCCGCCCGGCTGGTTGAGTTTGCAGATTTTGTCATTTTTTACCGTAAAAACTAAATCGTAAAGAGTTAGAATGTGTTCTTTATATCATTGAAAAGCTAATTGAGTCTAACTTATGTTAATGATACTTTCAAGGGTCTAATGGTAATGTATTCTGATTAGTTTATCAAGGAATGACACAAGGTCATTCCTAGTCTTGTGTTTTTGCAAAGTCTTTAAATAATGGTCAAATTTAGAGTCTGAAAAGGGGCGTTTCAAAGACCTCCGTCTTACCTAGTGAAACATAAGTTGGAACTTTTCTTAGATTCTATTTCCTACGGGATTTGCATTTGTACTTTCTTTAAATTTCATTGTATGTATGGACGATTTAAATTCTCTATCAAATTATGTGTCGTGAAAATTTTGTCAATTATATCTTAATCCTCTATTTATTTATGCAAGCAACTTCTTAAGTTATTATAGCCCTACGAACATTTTTACAATCACTTTGTAAACCATTTTGCTACCATTTAATAAACTATCATTTTATAAACTATTCTTACTATCGTTAAAAAACTATTTTACCAACCATTTAATAAACTATCATTTCATACACTATTTTTACTATCTTGATAAACTATTATACTATCACTTAATAAACTACCATCTTATAAACTATTTTCCTACCATCATATAAACCATTTTTCTATTACCTGATAACCTATTTTATTATCATCATGTAAACTATTTTACCCCCATCTTATAAACTATTTTGCTATCATCTAAAAAAACATGTTACTATCATCTTATAAATCATTTTGCTATTACCTTATGAACTATTTTATTACAATTACATAGACTATTTTACTATCACTATAGAAACTATTTTGCTATCGCCTTCTAAACTATCTTACTGTCATTTCACAAACTATTTTGTTGTCATCTTATAAGCTACTTTGCTTTCACCTTATAAATTATTTTGTTACATTATAAAAATTATTTTGATACTACCTTATACATAACACTAGTTTGACAAAAATGAGTATTTCATCGTTAGTCTTCAATTATATATAACCTGATCACCTATGTTTAATTCAAGAAGGACCATGCTATGCTAGGAGTAGTCACCTTAAATTTTTGTCAAAAATCAAATTTTCTTCTTATATCCCCGAAAAGTAAAAATTTTATGTACGTGTTCATAAGATGTGCAGGTTGCGGGCATTTGTACTAATAAGCATAGTAATTAAGTAGACCTTTACACCATCTTACTGCATAGGGACGACATCACCTTACACCAAATCCTAAGCTAAAAGGTCGAGTTGCACCACTAGTCACCCTAGGACAACTCCGTTTAACAAGTTGAGACGCCATTAAGGAATTTGCAAACCCCCATTCAACGTCGACTTGAGGCCATGAAACTTCATATTTGTGACATCATCATAGGTATAGATTCGTTATCACCCTGAAAGGGCAAATGTTATAGCTAATGCTCTATGCTGAAGGGAAAGGATAAAGCCACTAAGAGTCAAACTTTGAACTAGACGATAAAGTTGAGCCTACCACCACAAATCTTGGATGCTCAAGCTGAAGCGATTGAGGAAAATTATGTTGAGAACGAAAAACCTTGGTGGTATAGATAAGGAGTTTGAGGCTCGTCACGATAGGACTCTTAGTGTCAGCTTAGCTTTATAGGATGAATTTTAAACGAAATAAGATGAGGTTTTAAACCTAGCTCTGATACCACATGTTAGCCTTATATCTTTTCCATTCATTAAACAAAATAAGATGAGGTTTTAGAGAGAGAGAAGTTTAGAGAAATAAAGAGGAAGAAAGAAAATAAGAGAAAAAGATGGTAACTTCACTAAGAGAGAATGAGAAGCAACACCCTTCACCTTGTATGGTGAAGGGTATTTATAGTACAAAGTGAGATAAGACCCTAAGTTGGGACGTATGGACCATATGGGTTGTTTACATGGGCTTTAGCCCGACACCTAGGCCCAATTAGCTTAAAAGACATTCTCGTAAACTAAGTTTTGATATACAAGGCACGGGAATAATAATGACCATCACTTTGCATAAAAATAAGGCTATCAATCTCCCCCTAAGGGGTGGTCATTAAATTTATGCCTTCACTTCTTGTGACGTCTTGAGTCTTGGAGCCTTGTGTTCTTAGGAATTCTTTAGAAGGTCCTTCTACATGCTAATGGTCTTGGATCTTGAACTTTAACTTGATATTTATTGATAAAATACTGATATCGTGGTCTTTGGCCTTGATTTATCTTAACTTCTGAGATCTCAAAATATTTATCATTGAATCTTTATGCCGCCTTGCGATCTCGTGTCTTCACCCTCATGCTCGTTGTCTTGAAAGTTAGTTAACAATCTCCCTCAACATTTGACTTTGTCATGATTACTTGAACTACTTGTTAGATTGAATTCCTTGTACCACATAATGGATCAGTAATACTTGATCCACATAAAGGATATATCTTGGTTATTACTAGGCAGTCTTGTCTATAATGTTCTTTTGAGGAAGAGCTTTTACATTAGAGTTTTTCGGAAGACTTGGAAACATGTACTTGAGCTTTCATCATGTATTTATCTTTGTCGATCGATCATGAGGTGATGAATCTTGACTCTTGCTGGAATGAGGTTGTAACGCCACCACTTTATACCTAAAAATTTATGTTAGTGATAATCAGCAAATATAGATGAATTTGGCTTTGTCATTCGTCATAGTTCGGTTACAGTAACCTCTAGTTCTGTGAGGACCATTTTACAATATAAAATATTGTACTTGTGATCAGGTATATTCAATTTAAGAAGAATCTCCTTGACAAGATTTCCAGCTCGAAGTGTTGGATCAATTAACACAGATGCATTAGGTTCACCGTACTTGCTAGTTATCATTATTAGAATGTCTCAAAGCAGACAGCACGATAAGAGCGAATCAGATAGTTACTATCTTTCTGATTGAGTTGTCAATTCATTTACTGGACCAAAATTGATATCCAAATTACACAAGCTTGGTTCATATAGAATCTCGCAAGTCACCTACCGCAGTGCTGTTTGATGTTGACACTAGAAGGATTTCCATTCGGCATTGTGAATATGAGAGAGTGTCACCTTGAGTGTTTTGACAATTATCATAGGGATAATGCATAGGACACTTGTACAAGTTGTTTTCTTAATGACGAACAACAATTGTATATTGGAATTTTTGTCCTAAAGATATTTTTGATAGATATCGTTGGCTCTAGACTCTATAAGTGCACTTTTGTTATTTGGTGATCGGAGGTTGGAGCGGACTGACACCTTTTTAATACCAACTATCTCGTAGTGAGAGAGTCGATAGAAGCGTGTTAATCTCCGTGACAAATGAAACAAACTTCTTTTGAGAGAAGCCTGAGTAGCTGGGATGGGTTGTGCATTGCATTACTGGGTCCATGATGACTCATCTTCAATATCAGAATCATATTTGTGATTACCAATATATTATGCACTGACCCAGTTTCTGCCTAAGTTGTGTGGAGGGCTTCTTTCCTTTCACCCTTTATCCATACTTTTCTTTTTCATTCTTCAACCCCTTCAATGTTATTCCAACGCGTCCTCATTATCACCATGTTGGGTTTGTTTCGGTGATAACTCATGCATTGGATAACATTCTTCCCAATCTTACTTTACTCCTTTTTTTCAATCATACCTAAGGACCTCTAATCTATCTAATGGAGTGTCCCTGGGTAGATCCCTCTGGTTTTGGCTGGATCATGGAACAAAATATTTAACCTTAACCGCCTTATATCGCCGTAAATAACAACAGTTGGTCGGCCTTTGGTATTTCCACAGTAGCCATAAAACCATTGAAAAAAAGAAATCAACGTGTTTGAGAAATTATTTATTACACATTAAGAGTTTTCTATAACACCTAATAGCTCCCCTTACACATATGCATCATATTATGAAAAAGTTTTGCACATGCGAGGACGGGAACACTCTTATATTCAAAAGATCTTATCTATTATTAAGCCGTATTGATCACATTTTAATCATTATTCTTCCCCTCAAAAATTGCATATGTGGTGACAATTTTTAACTTAACAAGTGAATTAAAATACAAGTTAATGTACGTTGATCCAATGGGAGAACATAAATGCATGCCGAATGAACTAATGATCATACTCCCCCTCAATAAAAGATTAGAATAAAAATTTGGAGTGGGAGCTTGTTGAGCACACAATTTTGAAAGATTTTGAATATTTTTTGATGAAAATATCTTGAAAAATTATGCTCAACAGGAAAATATGTGTGATATATCTGATTGGACATCATTTTCCTTAGTACTTCTCTTGAGCATTCAAAACTTTAAATGTTTATATGAATTTGCTCATGACTGAGAAGATATGAACTTCCCATTGTTGAGGATAAATGTCCATAAAGGAACATTTTCCTTTCTTTGGAGTCCAAGATTTAAGCTGACATTTACTTAGAAGTCGTAGAGAAAATTTAAGAGACATGTTTTGAAAACTTTTTGAAACTCTCGCTCGAACATCAAATATACACCCGTGTCAATATTAATCAACATTTCTAGGTGCATAAATATTATTGATCGTCGAGAGACATGTCGAAGAAGATTATTTTTGGTATTTTTGAAATTTTTTAATTTTGTATTTTGCTTTTATATGTTTTATAATTTTATATTTGTTTTTCTGATAAATATATACAAAGAATTACTGTGATTTTGCAAGATGTTCAAGCTCCCATGGAGACAAACTGCGCATACCAAGGCGACAAACCAAATAATTAAACCTATCTACTAAAAGGGCTTTGGTGAAAAGGTCGGCCAATTGGTAATCACTCTTGACAAAATACAGTTCAATCGTACCCTTTTCTACGTGCTCTTTGATGAAATGGTATTAGACTGCGATGTGTTTTGTGCTCGAGTGTTAGACCGGGTTGCAGGATATGGCTATGGCTGATGTCGAATCATAATAGATAGGAATTTTTTTGACGTGAAAGCCATAATTCGTTAACTATGTCCGCATCCAAATGACTTGGGCACATCAACCGGATAAAGACAAATATTCTACTTCTGCGGATGACAGTGCCATACAGTCTTGCTTTTTTGAGGACCAGCCCATAAGCTTTTTGCCTAAGAATTGAGTTTCACCAAAAGTAATCTTGAAGGTGTCTCGACATCTCGCATAATCAGCATCTGAAAATCTAATTAGTTTAAAACCAGAATCCTTCGTATACCAGAGACCCATATTAATTGTTCCCCGGATATAGCGAAAGATCCTTTTAACATCCTTGTAGTGCTTCTCGGTTGGCTTAGCCTGGTACCGAGCACATAAACAAGTAGCATGTACAATGTCCGATCTGCTTGGCGTAAGATACATTAGGGCACCAATCATGCTACGATATTTCTTTGCATCGACTAGAGTCTCATTCTTGTCAAGGTCAAGCTTGTCTTTGATCTCCATTAGAGTTCTAACGCGATCACAAGTTTCCATTCTATATTTTTAAGGATTTCTAACACGTAGTTTGGTTGGTTTATGAAGATGCCACGGGGGGATTGGTTAACTTGTAAACCAAGGAAAAACATCATTTCCCCCATCATTTACATTTTGAATTGGCTTTTCATAAGGTCATCAAATAATTAGGTATACCTATGGTTTGTAGAATTAAGGATAATATCATCTACATAGACCTGTACCACTAGGATGTCATCATCGAAGCGTCTTATAGACAGTGTTGGATCAATAGTGCCTTTGTTGAAGTGATTATGTTTGAGAAACTTTGACAATTTGGCGTATCATGCCCTCGGTGCTTGTTTTAGCCCATATAGTGCCTTCTTTAGCTTGTAGACATGGCTTGGATAATCAGCATCAATGAAACCTTCGGGATGACACGCGTACACGTCTTCCTTTAACAAACCATGCAAGAAAGCAGTTTTCACATCCATTTGGAATACATTGAACGATTTGTATGTAAAATATGCTAAAAATATCCTGATTGTTTCCATCTTAGCAACTGAAGCGAAGGATTCTTCGAAGTCTATTCCTTCCTCTTGGCAGTGCCCTCTCACAACTAGACGAGTCTTGTTTCTGATGACCATGTTCTCTTCATCAAGCTTGTTTTTGAATAACCATTTCAAAGTAAGAGGTTTTATGTTATCCGGAGGAGGAACTAACACCCATACATCAAGCCTTTTGAACTGGAGAAGATCTTCTTGCATTAAATCAATACATGTAGGGTCGGTCATAGCCTCTTTGACATTTTTAGTTTCATAGTGCTCACAGTCAGGGCGTAGATGCACATGTCACCATTTGTTCGTAACTAATTTCTTATCAAAACTGGTCGTGAGGGTTCTCCTATTACTTGTTCCAGAGGGTGATCCTTAGTCTACTAATATTCATGAGGGTATGGTTGATAAAATGTATGCATGTTTGATGGATCCACATATTGTATCGATGATGATTCAGCAGCCCTTGTGGATGGTGTAGCAAATGGATTTACAAATGTATTCCCATCGAGCATAGCATTCGGAACATTATCAATTACGGTTTCAGATTAGAGTAGAGATGGATTATCTTGTTGCTGAACATGTTGTTGTTGTGGTAGCTTGTCAGCATCATGTGAAGTGTTTGGAATGGTTGCAGCTTGAGAAGATGAATATGCTGGCGTCGGTGCGGTGTCTGCTGATGTTGTAGATGCTATTGGAGTCTGAAGAACTTGAGGAGCTAGAGCAGCAGGAGTAGTTCTTGTAGCAGTTGACAGTTGACCACCAATATAATCATCATACATGGCTTCAAACAAGAAATCCAATTCACGTTCAGTCGGTTTTTGAGTTGTTATTGTTTACAGAGTATAAGTAAGATCGAGTACTGAACTGATTTGTCCAGAAGTCATGCTTTGAAACCCAGGTTTTGAACTACTTTGTTTAAAAGCCATAGCTAAAAGCTCATCCAAAGTGACGTTCAGCGTCTCCATGATTTTCTTTGTCCTTTGGTTTTGAACTGCTTTGTTCAAAAGCCATAGCTAAAAGCTCATCAAAAGTGACGTT
>BQNB010080782.1:10010-29828 GCA_026074375.1 Tanacetum coccineum
ACCAAAAGTTACTATTTATAGAAAGTTTCTATTTTAGGAAAGTTTTTAGTTTCAAGACGTTAATACCGTCCCCTATATTTGTTAAGTATCCATATTTTCAAATTGTGCTAACTAACCATAATCGCTTAACTACTATGTCTGTTCCGCTAGGTTTTACTAAACTTACTATTTTTAGTAACTTTATCGCTTTTCCTAAAATATGCTAACGACATTAATAAATGATACTAATCAATAGGTATGTGTTACTATATTTTTCGCTAGTGTTTAGAAACTCCAAAAATGTCCGAAAGTGTCCGAAAACCTATTTTACTATTCACATCAGCCCACTATTCATTTGGTTTTGCCGAAAATGTTTCAAGTTTCATTTGGCTATAACTTGGCCGTTTTAAGTCCGATTTTAAAGTGCGATATGTGTAAAACTATCTATTCGAAACAAGCTCTTCAAAAACTACTTTTACGCCTAATGAAAACATTTTTAGGTCGCTCAAAACCTCAAAACCATTTCGGGACAGCAAGCACTTTTTGTCTAAAACGCAACCAAAATCCATCCAAACTTCACAATAGTGCCTAGTCTAGCCTAATCTCCGTTCACAACTAATCCACCACAAAACCACATCCTAAACTAACCTAATCCCATCATTTCTATTGTTGCAACACTCATCCCACTCTCATCTTACCAAGAACATAATAATAACATCAACATAAAAGTTTTTGTCATAAGACTTCCAATATATTTTTAAGATGAACAAAAATAACTTGTACTTTCTTTTGTAAAATCACCACAAACACTTGGATCTTTAGATATAAACATAGATCTATAACAAGAATCATAACAATATCAAAATAATACAAGATGGGTCAAGAAATACTCACAAGAAAGCAAGCAAAAGATGATGACACAAGATCTTGCAAAACCCACTTATAAAACTAGAAATCCTAATTTTATAATCTTGAAAACCCTTGAAAAACTACATGTTGGGATTTCAGATTTGATGATTATAAAATAAATACAAGAATGAAACAAGAATGACCAAAGTCGTAATTAATAAAGTCTTCTAAAGATAAGAATTGAAAGATTCTGAAGATAAAGATAAATATTAGAAGATTTACTTATTAATTATCTTTATTAGTTTCCTTGTAAGCCTAAGCCTCCTTATGCTATAAAAGGAGGTCCAAGGCATTTAGAAAAGATATCCAGTAAAGTGTGTGTACACAAAAATGTAGACGTCTAGTGTTTGTTTGTTTAGCCTCAAGGATCTTTGATCCCTGTTACTAGGTAGAGTAACCGTTCTAGAATTGATCATCTAGAATTGGGGCGTATAGTATATAATATGAAGAAAACCTTGTTGAAATAACTTTGTTCATTATGCTATTTCCGCTATGCATTCTTTCATGTTCATTGTTATTTTTCCTAGATATAGATCTAAACAATTTGAGTTTCAACGATCTTTAGATTCAACACAACCAACCAATACTTGGATCTACCTTAGAAACTTTTAGAAATGAACTTAGAATGATTAGATCTTGATAGAAATCAAAAGTTATGAGTGTGTTTGTGTGTGTGCTTGGTGCCGTGAGCACGAAAGAGAGGAAGAGAGATGTGTGTTTTTGTTTGGGGCTTGGAAATGAAAATGAACCCTAGGTGTGATATAACATGGTATTTATAGGCTATGGATTAGGGTTTTATGGGTTGTAAGTGCACACATGTAACCAACACACACCAAAAGTGTGTGTGATCTTGGGTTTGGCCGAACTAGCCACAAGGACCATTGTGGTTTAAAATTTTTGTCCATGGTTCATTCCTTAAGGCTTAAGCTTGGTCAAATAAAGTCAAAGGTCTAAGTTTGCATGTGATGTGTAAGGGATGGCATGCATGCAAGTTACTAGGCAACAAAGATGTCATTTTCCTTCACATGCATGTCAAGAATTCAAATTTTGAGTTAGTGGAGCTTAAATGATTTAATTTCAAGTGCATGGTGACATTGTGGTGGTTTAAGCATCCATATGCATATGGGGAGGAGTATGAACCAAATTTTTAGACTTAGGGTATAATATTATCGATAACTTGAGTTTACACGAAAATATTTCGAGTTTCCGGGGTTTCGTTTGGTCAAAAACGCGAAAAACGCAATTTAAGAGATAAAACCCTAAAATTAATATCGGAAGTGATCAAAAATCACGAAATACTCAGAAAAGTTAAAATATCTTATATAAGGCCTAAATTAATTAATAATCGATGTCGGGACGCGTCCGATGACGTTTTTTAGTTTTACGCGGTTTAACTTCCCGGTAAACTGCCAGATTCTAACGTAACGTATAATATTCAAAATAAATGACCAGAATGGGTCGGAATACTAACCGAGAATTTACGGGGTGTGACATGTATCCTTATCTCAAGTGTGGGGGAATTGTTAGTTGTGTGAAGGGTTGATTATAAAAAAGAAAAAAAGAAGAGAAAAATGAAATGAAAAAAAAAGAGTGTTAAAAAAATTGATGAAAAAAAGTGAAAAAGAAAAAAATGAGAGAAAGAAAAAAATGATGAATAAGAATTGCATTGTTATTGGCATTTGCGACGTATTGATATATTATATTTGTGTCGGTTTGATTTTGATCGAGAGAGGTTGAGTTGTTCGATATATCGCAGGTTTGTAGATTGTCGTAACTAGCAACTTAGGTTTTTTGGACTTGTCGACATGTATATTATAAAACCAATTTCAGTATATATTTTCCATGCCTTATCCATACCCTCATTAACCCTTAGCCTAATGTTACAACCCGAATAAAAGTCCTCTTTTGATATTTATACCTGGTGCTTACGCCATGTCGGTGCAGTTTTGTTTCTTGTACAAGCCTATAGTATGAAATGAATAATGTCTGAGCAATTGAGTGTGATTTCCCTTTTACCCTCTATTATATAACATACGAGTGTTTGAGTGAATTATACTTTCCTTATTCATAAGGTGCTTAGTCATGTTATTACAGCTTAGGAATCATTCGGTATTATCAAACATCTATGTTTAACATATTAAAAATCTAAAAATATTTTTCATAATTCGAGTTTTGTTTTGTAAAGCTTATTATTTTTCTTTATTTTGCTTGAGGACAAGCAAACCCTTAAGTGTGGGGAAATATTTTCGATATTTTCAAAAAAAAATTAAATTTTAAATTTTCCCTTATTTTGTCACCTAGGAATTTTGTTTCTAAATTTTATTTCTTAGATTTGCTTGAGGGCAAGCAAAGTTTAAGTGTGGGGGGATTTGATAACGCTCAGATTATACATATTTTTATATGCGTTATCTATTCTTTTATGTGTATTTATTGGTTAATTATATGAACTATTGGTATAGAATAGAATATATTTGTCATTGTAGGTATCGTGAAAGAAAACACGAAGAAATGGAGCTTAAACGAAGAAATTTCTCAAGATAAAGATTTCCCGACAACTGTCCACTGTTTTGGTCATAACTCGGTCATACGAACTCCGTTTGACGTAATTCTAGCGGCCATGCGAAGAGAATTCAATTATCTACAACTTAAAAAGGGCCAAGTGCTAAAATTTCCCAATGTGAGGTGGTTTTACCTAAAGTGCGGCGCACTTTTGAGGCGGTGGAAAGAATTAAAGGCATTAAATGAAGACAACATTAACACCCGAAGTGCGGCGCATAATGATTTTCGGACCCCAGAAAGCCTATAAATACCCTCCATGGCTCTCTCATTTCATATATCTCTCACATAATCTTATATCTTACACACATATTTATTAGAGCCTTTGGAGAAGAGGAAGGAATGGTGAGGATCTTTAGATCCAATGATCCAAACACCCCTTCTCACCACCATGTTACCACAACTCTAACCACCACTCCCCACCGTGAACCACCACTATAAAACCATATTTCCATAACCTAAGCACATCATATCATGAGAATTAGACGATTCACACCAAATCTCTAATTCCTTGACTATGGGCAAGTCGATTCAGACGTTATCTTAACCGAAATAGGGAGAATCGAAAATTTCTTAAACATTCTTTTGATGTTGGTCCATATGAGTTTAAAACGATTTAAACAGATACAAATCAAGACTCTCCTAGACGATGTAAGACTGAAAGGATGATCTTATGGGTTGATGATTTTGCCAACAATAGTGAGGCTGATGTGTTATCGAGGAGAGAGAATATTTGAGTGTCCCGTATGAACCTCAAATGAGTATGCGACAATTCTGCCGGGTGTCGTCGCCTAAACAGACTGATAGAAGGAGATGGCTTAGGGGCGTTGATGAACGCTTTGTTAAGTGCAAAGGAGATATTATGTTAACTTACTGTCTGCCGTTTCATGTCAAACAACATGAGAAATGTGGCTTAGGGTTGAACGCTTAATGCAAGGAACTATGTTAACTATGGTTGACAGGGAAACACAGTTTAATAATGAGTTTGATCAATTCGTTGCTGAACCTGGAGAATCACTTGTGTCAGTTTATAATCGTTTTGCACAGTTGATGAACGATTTGAAACGAAACAAAATTAATCTTCCCATTGTCACCATCAATAATAAATTCCTAAATTTCCTTCAACCTGAATGTCTCAAGTATGTCACCAGTGTTTGTTTGGCAAGCGATTTAACAAAAGTACCATATGATGATTTGTTTGATTACCTTCAGCAATATGAGAAACTTGTCATTGCTTCTCGAGCGAAAAAGTTAGAAAAGACTCATGATCCTCTTGCATTAATTGCACATTCAAGTTCCTCTGCTCGATCTCCACCAGCTTATTATGTTATACATCCTCCTTTTATGGTAGATTATGAGGACGAGTATCAAGGAGAATCATGTCAAAATGATCCAGAAGATTCTCTCACTACTGTAATGATGCTACTTGCTCGTGCAATCACTTAGTGTTATTCTACTCCAAAAAAAACAATCGATTTCGTTCATCTTTAAACATAAGAAATCAAGAAGTTATACAAGCTGACAGAGTCAATATTCAAAGCAAAAATGTTGGAAATGATGGTCGAATTTCAAGACGCTCGTATAATGTTCAAGAAGAATCCGCTGAGGGTAGCAATGTTTAGAAAGAGACGGGAAATGTACAAAGAAATCTTAGAACTTCTTTTACTAGAACCGTTACAAATGTTCAGTGCTACAATTGCAGTGAGAAAGGTCACTATGCTTGTAATTGTCTAAAGCCAAGAGTTCGGGGTTCTAAGTACTTCATGGAACAAATTTTGCTAGCAAAGAAGGATGAAGTAGTG
Organism: Tanacetum coccineum; assembly: GCA_026074375.1. Classification (NCBI taxonomy): domain Eukaryota; kingdom Viridiplantae; phylum Streptophyta; class Magnoliopsida; order Asterales; family Asteraceae; genus Tanacetum; species Tanacetum coccineum. Next base: position 15,257 of record BQNB010080782.1, read on the forward strand.
GTTATTCTTTCCAATGAACATAATTATTTTCTCATTGTTGATTTTGCTCAAATGGAAGAAATTGAGAAAATGAGTGCGAACATATGCATGATGTCCAATTCAGCAAACATTGAATTTGATGAAGGGCTAAGCTATGACTCTGCATTCATTAGTGAGGTACAAACACCATCCACAAGCTACATGAATCCATTATTCACAAACAGTAATAATGAACAAACATATCTTGAGCAACCTAAAATCATTAACTATACAATTGGTGATGATCAAATTAATAGTGATATTATATTTGATGATCTATATGTGGAAGTTAATAATGGCAGTGTTAAACATGATAAACATGCTCATGATTTATATGAACTAGAACAATTAGCCAGAAATGCTTACAAAGAAGCTCAGAAGCAACAAAATAATTGCTCACAAAGTTAAACAACAAAATGTTGCGTTAACTAAACAGCGTGAGCAATATAAGAAAAGGGTTCGGGTTTTTGAAACAAACAAAGCAACCAAAATCAATTTTCATAAAGAATTCATCGAGGCTGATCACAAAGCAAAACATCTTGAAACTAAACTTCAAAATCAATTTATTCGAGATAGGGATAAGATTAGAGCTTTAGAAAAAGAAAGAGATGATTTGTAACTGAATGTTTTAGAACAAAGAAAACATGTTTTAGAACTATAAAATACACAAATTGTTTTGAAGCATAAAATGAATGCAAACGAAGATAAGTATCTCGATGATGTTTTGAATTTAGAAGATAAGCTGAAAAAGAATGAAAATGTGGTAATAAAAATGAGTCAATCTGTACAAGCATTGTTTATGCTTAGACCAAAACCTTTGTCGTTTTATGACCAAAATTAAAACATGGTTTAATATATGAAAATCCTTATATGCTTAAGAAAGCAATTTCTTATAATCCAAAGTTATATGATGCTTCAAGTTTTAATAGTTTTAAAGTGCATGTGAGTGTTTGTGATACTGAGGAAATACTTGAGGATGCAACCAAGAGTCAAATCAAAATGGAGAATAAATTGAAAGATCCAGTTGCTATTGAGAAAAAACAAAACTTTCGTCCAGATGATTATAAGAAATTAAATGCTCTTTACGAAACGTTTTTTCCACAAGTAGAACTTTCTGCTGAACAAAAATATTTTCCATTTGTTTCTATCACTTCTGGAACTCCTTCTAATGCAAGTACATCGAGTTCTCCTCCAGCAACAATGCCAAAATCAAGTAAAATAATGAAACATTTTCATCGAATGGAACGTGATTTTGAAAAGTTGTTCACTTTGTTGAAAACTACCTCTACTCCAAAGAGTATTTTCTTTACAAGTAAAGAGGACACACTTTTAAATTATTTTTGTTGCAAAGAGGTGAAACCGATTCTTAATGAATTGCATTCATTCATTAAAATTATTCAAAAATGGTTCCTAGAAGAAATAAAAACAATAATGAATGTTTTTGAGTTAATGGAAAGTGATCTTGATGCAACTTGGAAACAAAATGAGATTCTAAATGATCAACTCTTGGACGTAACACTCAAGTACGATGTTGAAAAATGTGTGTTGATTTGTAGTGATTTTGTGAATGATAATTCGCTTGATGAAATTGAGAAAGTTAAGAGGGAATTTCTTAAGGTCCAAGAAGGTTTATACAAACGAAACAAAATTCTTGAATATGATGTTCAAAGATGTTAAAAACAAAGTCTTGATTTTGAACTACAACTGAAACATGAGAAGCAAAAAAGAAAATGTGAATCTTCTTTAAAAAACATGTGTGAAACCTCTTGGATATCAAAAATGGAGAAGCTTGAGAATAAGAACGTGTCTTTGGAATTTTAAGTATAATATTTGATTAAAGAACGTGAAAATATCAAACTGGAATACCAAAAGCTTTTTGATCTAATCAAAAAGACATGTAGTTAGACTCAAGGGGAAATTGATGAATTGATTGAGCATGTTAATCAAAAGACCTATGCATATGGGGATGTGCGTGCACAGAATCAAGATCTTTTGATAACAATCTCTGAATTGAAAGCAAGGTTAAAAAATGTTGAAAAAGGTAAGTTTGTAAATACTAAGTTTAACAAACCTTCAGTTTCTGGTAAACATCTTTGTGTTACACCAATTAATAAACAAATTTTTCAAAATAAAAATTTTATTCCAAAAACTGAAGAGAAACATGTTTTGACAAAAACAGTCACTTTACAAACTTCGTCCACCAAAAAGAAACAAAGTGTTCAAAACAATAATGTCATAGCAACGGGAATGTACAAGGTTAATACTGTACATAAACAAGAAATATGTACACAAAAAGCTGAGAGTGGTTTAACTTCTACACGATTGAAAGATGTTATTAGTGTTAGAAGACCATCAAGTAGAAGCTCATCATCCAAGAATAGTGTCTTGTCAAACACTAAGAAAAATTCAGAAGAAGTAGAAGTTCATGTTAAGATAAATAAAAAGACAAATGTTGCATCTAAGAAGAATCTTGTTCAAAACAAAAAGTTTGTAACAAATGTTGATGTTAAAAACTCTCCTAAAGCGAAGGATGTATTTTATGTTTCTTGTGATAAAAATGTACTTACCCCGTGTCATGATAAATGTTTTGCAAAATATAAATTGAATATGCATTCAAATGTTAGAAGATCCTTATTCACTACTCCTAGAACTACAAAATCTAAGTCTTTAGATACTACTCTGGTAGTTGCAAAAACTAGGTTTGCCGTAGTTTCTCCCTTAAGTGCAAAAAATAAGGACTCGACTACTTTTAGATCAACTTTACTATTTGCGCAAGAATTATCATTTAGCAAATACACGAGGACAAAGATAAAAACCAGTAGGAAGTGGAAAAAATGGTATGAAACACAACCAAATGTTGGTTGGTCCCCTAAGAACTTACCTCCTAATGTAAAATCGAGTGTTGTTAAAAGAAGAGACCATGTTGTATCTTTATCTAACACATCAGTTTCTATTAGAAAATAGGTAGTTAAACTGTCCACTCCTCCATCTGTGTTTTCTTCATGTAATCCAAGTGATCCAAAAAAAATCATTTATGTAGGGATTTTTTTTTGTGGGTAGTGGTTGTTCAAAGCACATGACTGGTGATCTTTCACTGTTGAAATTTTTTGTTGAAAAGTTCATGGGCACAATCCGCTTTGGAAACGATCACTTTGCAGCAATCACACTCTATGACGATTATGTACATGAAAACATCACTATTTGTCATGTATATTATGTTGAAGGTCTTGGACACAACCTCTTCAGTGTAGGGCAATTCTGCGACGGTGATTTGGAAGTTGCTTTTTGATCAAAGACATGCTATGTTCGAAATCTAGAAGGAGATGATCTTTTAACAGGTGTTCGTGAATCAAATTTTTATACAATCTCCATATCAGATATGGCAGCTTCTTCTCGCGTTTGTCTGATGTCCAAAGCCACTTTAACAAAACTATGGTTATGGCACCGAAGGCTCTCGCACCTGAACTTTGGTATTATAAATGATCTCACCAAACAAGACTTGGTTGATGGACTTCCAAAGTTTAAGTATGACAAAGATCATCTATGTTCTGCATGTGAGCGGGGAAAGACCAAGAAAGCTACTCATCCATCTAAAATGGTTCCAAGCACTCATTCCAAGCTGGAATTGATCCATATAGATCTATGCGGACCAATGAGGGTAGAAAGTATCAATGGCAAAAAGTATAGTTTGGTGATCGTTGATGATTATTCTCGCTATACGTGGGTATATTTTCTTAGAACGAAAGATGAGGCTCTTGATATGATCAAAAAGTTCATTGCTCAAGTTCAATTGAATTTTCACGTTTTAAATTCAAAAGTCTTCGAATAAAAATGGAACCATGAGTTCAAAAATCATTAATTCATGCTCTTATGAAAAAATTAGGCATTATGCCAACAATTTCAATTAGAAGAAACGCCCTCTATCATAATTGGTTGTAGTCGAACGACGAAATCATACTCTTATGGAGGCTGCTCGAACAATGCTTATCTTTTCTATATCACCATAATTCCTTTGGGCCAAAGCCATCTCCATCGCTTGTTTCACTCAAAACCGATCATTGATTCATAAAAGGTATAACAAGACTCCCTATAAACTTCTTTGAGGAAGAAAATCAAATGTGGAGTACTTTCATGTGTTTGAATCACTTTGTTGTAACAATCTGTTATTTCAGGTCATTTTACGACTCAATACTTTCCATTATTTCTTTTTAGGCTTTTACGGCTTTACTTTTAATTTTCATCGTTTAGTTAAATCGCTTAAACTAAAAATAAAATCTTCACGTAAACGGGACATCAAACAATAAAAATTTACGTCAAGCAAGTGTTTTTTATAATTATTTATGAGGATAGTTTATAACTTTTTATATTTTATTTTTAATGTTACGTTAGCGTCTATGTTTCGCTCAACTAAATACATTTAGGTCATTACCCGGAAAGCACCCTATCCTATCTATACTCAAACAAATACCCACTATTATACCCAATACCCAAAACTTAACTCATTTCTCACTTGATAAAGCCCTTAGGCCGGTTACAACATGTGTGCAACAAATTAAATCCTTAAACCCACTAAAGTCACTTCTACTTTGTTAATCTTACATGAGTACTCTTACATATCCTGCTTATCTAGTAATTGGCACATCAAATGTGTCCTAAACCACTCTTGGCCATTCCCCCTCCTAGGGAGGAAGAGAAGCCCTTACAACTTGTACCAAAACTACTCTTGATCTATGGTATACATTAAGGTTGTTTCCTAATACCACTTGGCTATATATAGAAAGTCCTAGGATAAATAAACACACACTCCATACAATTGCAAGTAAAAACCTCAAATTGTCTCTTGTTTTATCACCCTAACCCACGACTCATTTTACTTTTCTAGGGCTTCCATAGTTTTGATTTTTACAAAGGTATAAGCATACAAGTATCATTAGTGTTATAATCTAAGGTATTTCAAAGGTGTATCAAGAGTTAAGGTTTGTTAATCAAGGATTTATAAAAGGATTTCGAGTTGAAGAGAAATTAGGGTTTGATTAGGGTTTTCATCTCCATACGCATATACAAGGTTCATATTAATCTCTATACTTTCATTTGATTATTTCATTCATATATACATTCATGTGTATTATTTAGTTACATCACCACTACTTATTTATAAAGTTTATAAAATAAAATGATACATGAACAAATTCAAATTCAAGATGAGAAAATGATAAAATATATTAAAATACAAAAACATGTTTTATTTGATGTTATACAAGTGTTAATTTATAAAATTTATAGATTAATTATAGTAACAATTTATTTATATAACGTATATAAATAAATAATTACGGAAGACATTGTACTTGGACTTTCGGACACAAATTCATGGACATATATTTGAGGACATAAAGTATACCAAATATGTTGTATTAGTTAAATTAGGAGACTCGTGATAATTTAATTATGGCAAAACCTATGAAAATAATTCATAAAACATATAAATTCGAACTAAATAAACCTACTGTAAATATTTGACATTTTTTATAAATTTAGGAAACATTTTATTAAAATAGTACATATTATGAGGATCGTAAGCATATAAAGAACTTGAAAAACCGAGCTATAACGAAGAAGTTATGACATTTACAAGGTTACGATAATTAAATATATAAAAGTATTTTTATAAAAGTTATTTTATAAAAATAGCTACAGTTTTAGATCTGAGAAAAATGCACAAATATTTTATAATGATAGTACATGTCATGAGGATTCCAAGCATATAAGAAACTCGAAAAACGGAATTAAAACGAATGAGTTACAAGTTTTGAAAGATTTAATGTTATAAAAGTAATTTTATAAACATTTTGAAGCTATTGATTTGACACAGATTTTTATAAATCAGAGGTTATTGTATATAAGTATTTTATCTCGTCAGATCCTACATATAAAGAACAAGCGAAACAGAGTTAAAATGAGCAAGTTACACGTTTTTAAAGTTTTCGGATAAATATAAATTATAAAACTAATTAATTTTTATAAATAATGATTATGATTTTTATAAAAATGTAACAATCTGATAGAAATATAAAATGTAGTTTACGAGCGTTTTTGGGTCCGTTTGAGCTATAAAAACCTTAAGAAATATTGTCATATCATTTATATAATATTTATATACGTTTTTAACTTTATAAATATTATTTTATAAAACAATTAAACTAATTATTTACTATCAATTTTATAAATCACATATAAAAAATAATAAATCTCTATTATTAAACAAATAATCAATTGTTGGGACAAAGATAATACTTTATTTTCGGATACAAATACTGTGTCATTTAATTTAACAAATACGATTTAAATATTGTTTCGACTTTTTAAATTAAACAAACACTAGCAAGTGGTGATGTAACGATATAACTTATGATGTTGTATTTATATTAAATACATTATACTCATACGGCATATAATTAATTAGGTTGCTCTCGAATCCCGTGAGACATTTCACTTACTTGATTTAGATAATCAATCTATTCACCTTGAGGGTGAGTTCATGCCTTATTTTTATTGACGGGATTCCATTAATTTTACTATTCTCAAGGTGAGAAACATGCTTTGTTGTTATTTTTGACGAATGTACACTTTAACAAATTACGAGTTTGCCTAAATAGCTATAACCCACTATGCCCATGAATTATTAATTGTTAATTACTAGATTGTAAGTGCGAATGTTATGAATAGATCTATTTGGGATTGACATCCCCGCTTGGGTGAGTAGCGCTCACTAGTTTCGGTGGTACTGAAATGACAAACGTATACCATGTCGGACTTTGGATGTTGCGGGTTGAACATCTACACGGGCACATTATTGGCATTAAATTGCACACATACATGTTGTAGCTTCAGTGTCATGAGCTTAGTGCATTTCGTAATTACATTTTGAGATATTGTATGTGTTACATGTCTTACACTTGGAAATCTTGCGGTCCTACTTTATCATACATAAACCTTGTGAACCCAAATTGATCCCTAGTACTTATTCAAAATTAGAATTGATACGTATGGATCTATGTGGACCAATAAGGGTAGAGAGTATCAACGGCAAGAAGTATATTTTGGTGATTGTTGATGATTATTCTCGCTATACTTCAAAATACGAAATCGTACTCTTGTGGAGGCTGCTCGAACAATGCTTATCTTTTCCAAATCACCAGAAATTCTTTTGGCCGAAGCTATCTCCACCGCTTGCTTCACTCAAAACCGTTCATTGATTCATACAAGGTACAACAAGACTCCGTATGAACTTCTTCGTGGAAGAAAACCAAATGTGGAGTACTTTTATGTGTTCAGATCACTTTGTTATCCAACTAATAATCGAGAAGACCTTGGTAAAATGAAACTAAAAGCATACATTGGTATCTTTATCAGCTATTCGGAATCATCTAGAGGGTTTCGAATCTATAACCGCAGAACCAGAAAGATTATAGAAACCATCCATGTTAAGTTTGATGAACTCACGACTATGGCTTCTGAACATAACTGTTTAGAACCTGGAACAAACCGCTTTCACGATACTGATTCATCAGCGGAAGATACTTCTATATCATCAAAAGAAGATTTAGATAATTTGTTCGGTCTAATGTATGAGGAACACTTTGAGAAGAGATCTCCTAAAGTGTCCATCAGTTCTGCTGCACAAAAAACTCTTAATAATCAAGACACACCTTCGTCATCTTAAATAATTATTGAAGACAATGAAGCTCCTCCCTTGATATCCTCTTTTGAAGAACAAATTTCTCCAATCTAAAATGATGAGGCTGATGAATTAATTCAAGAAGAAGATTCTATAGATCTTGATGGATACTTGTTGCTTTCTCCATATCATACCCTAATGTTTGAAGAAGCTGAATCATCTTCAACCGCTGAAGATCCATCAAATATGCAAGTAACCACTCCTATTCAACCCTCATCACATACCTAGACAAAAGCTCATCCCTTGGATCAAGTGATTGGTGACCCTTCTAGGCCAGTAATGACAAGAAGTAGGCTCATTATAGACTCAGAAGTGTGTATGTATGCTTTAATTATGAGTACTATTGAGCCTAAGAACATCAAAGAAGCTATGTCAGATCACAGCTGGATAGAGTCTATGCAAGATGAGCTGCATCAATTTTAGAGACTAGATGTATGGGAATTGGTTCCACGACCAACTAACAGAAACGTAATTGCAGTAAAATGGCTCTGGAAGAATAAATCAGATGCATAAAACATTGTGATACGAAACAAATCTCGTCTTGTAGCTAAAGGTTACAAATAAGAAGCGGGCATTGATTTTGAAGAATCATTTGCTCTAATTGCTCGTCTTGAAGCAGTCAGGATGTTTGTTGCTTACGCTGCTCATAAAAACTTTACAATATTTCAAATAGACGTCAAAACAACATATCTTAATGGTCCATTGAAAGAAGAAGTTTATGTAAGCCAATTCGATGGATTTGTTGACCCAGACTTTCCAAACCATGTCTACAAGTTGAAGAAAGCTCTATACGGTCCCAAGCAAGCTCCAAAAGCATGGTACGACAAATTATCCTCCTTCCTAATTGAACACCACTTCACTAAAGGTACTGTTGATCTGACTTTATTCACCAAACGTCACGGGGGAGATATTTTACTTGTCCAAGTATATGTCGATGACATCATTTTTGGTTTCACAAACCTATTTTTTTTAAACATTTTGAAAATCTTATGAAAAACAACTTTGAGATGTCAATGATGGGTGAATTAAAGTTCTTTCTTGGACTTCAGATTCATCAATCACCCTGTGGAATCTTCATAGGTCAATCACAATATACCTTGAAGCTTTTAAAGAAACATGGTATGGATGGTTATAACTTCATGAGTACACCAATGGCTACTGCCATACTGGATGCTGATTTACAGGGCACTCCTACCGATCAGACGAAATATCAAAGTATGATGAAAGGGTTCATGTATCTCACCCCAGTAGACCAAATATTGCTTTTGCCACCTTTGTATGTGCTCGTTATCAGGCAGGACCCACGGTCAAACACCTCAAAGAGGTTAAGTGGATCTTTCTATACCTGAGATAGACTTACAACATGGGTCTATGCTATCCGAAGGATTTCGGATTTGAACTAATCGCATATTCAGATGCAGACCGGGCAGGGTGTCATGATGATTGCAAAAGTACGTCAGGAGGCTTACAATTTCTAGGTGAAAATTTGGTGAGCTGGAGTTACAAAAAGCAAGATTGTACTGCGTTATCAACTGCTGAAGCTGAATATGTATCGTTATTCGCTTGTTGTGCACAAGTTATCTAGATGCAGACACAGATTTTGGACTATGGATACAAATTCAAAAAAATACCGATGTATTGTGATTCAAAGAGCGCTATCACCATCTCTTGCAATTTGGTTCATCACTCGCGTACTAAGCATATCAACATCCGGTATCATTTTATTAAGGAACATGTTGATAGGGGAATGGTAGAATTATACTTTTTCGGGACTGAAAACTAACTAGTTGATCTATTTACCAAAGCTCTTCCAAAGGAACGCTTTGAGTACTTAGTTCATCGAATTGATATGAGATGTATGACTCCAACGGAGTTGGAACATCTGACAAAGTTACCTTCTTGAAAAAGATCATACATCAAAACATGTAAATAAATTTTTCAAAAAGCAAAATAAAAATAGAAAAATATAAAAATATAAAAAGATGTTCTTTCAAAAATTCAAAAATCAAATACAAAAATACAAAATACAAAATACAAAATACAAAAACATAATTTAAACACAAACACATCTCTTCTCATTTTAAAACAGATTCATGATTCGATTATTCTCAAAAAGCTCTTTGATTGTTTACACGGGATCATGATCTGAGGGGGATTTATTATGAGAAAAATGTGTGGTCATCGTTAAAACATGTGTTTTGTAAATATTCCATTCACGTAGAGTGTTTTACTTAATCTTTGTAAAGTCACAAATATTTAACCGCAATAAAAAACAATGATCTTTCGAATAAATGCGTTAAATAAACCAGTGATTTATTCTTAAAACGGTTATTTATTCGATGGGGAGTTAGAAATTTTGTGATTAACCGGACTTTGAAAAAGCCAAAATATCCATTTTTGAGGACTAACAAAGTAAAGGGATCACACTCTGATGGGGAGTTTGTGAAATTTGGGCTTTATAAAAAACAAGGGACTAATTTTGAAAAGTTTAAAACTTAACAAAATTCGGTAAAGAATGACAAGGGCCAAAACTGTCAAATATAGGATGTACCAAATTTCGGCGTTGACAAGTCAACACCGAAAAGTGGTGGGTATAAAAGGAAAAATAATTTCATTTTTCTTTTATAATTTTCATCGCATTTTCGACAAAGAGGGTTTAGAAATTTCGATAGAGTGTAATCTCAGTTTTCATAACGATTGTGATCAAACCTCTCTTTCAAACGTAAGAATAACATCGATCTCACTCTCTTTATTATGATTGGTTTGTGATTTTCGACATTGAAATTAATTTCGATAAGTTAGGGTTTATCGAAAATTGAGGGTTTTTGAAATTAATGATTAATATGTGTTCGTAGATGTTACTAATATTGTTTATAAGTGATTAATTGTTGTAGTATCATCTAAGGAATAATTACTTAAATGATCCAAAAAAGCAAAAACTTCCACTTTTTTTTGTCCCGACTTCTTTTTTCCAATTTTATTTCGCGCGAACGCACAACTCCACTGGAATGCTGCCAAGTGGCATTCTGTACGAGGATGTTATTGGTCCGACTTTATGTTTTTTCATGAAGTGGAGGTAGTTTTGCACGACAAAGTTTGTCGTTTTCATAAAGACAAAACTTCTTCGAAAAATATTTAAACACAATCTTGGAAAATTTGCATTTATTTTCAACTCGACTTTTTCAAAATTTCAACATGAGTTTTTCAAAAAAATATTCTCAAAAAACACCAACTTATTTAAAATTAGAATTTACTGTATATTTAAACAAAATCTTGGAAAACCTGTAGAAGTTGTCATCAAGACGAGCAGAATCGCGCTTATATGAGATGAGACGCAAGTTAACAAAATCTCCTGATAAAAACCACACATCGTGGTAACGATTAAACATATGTTTACGGGTAAGCAAATACCCAGCAAAGTAAAAGATATTATCCAAACGAGCACGCAGGCACCGAGAAAAGAGGCACAATGTTGCCTCCATAAAAAGAGTAAAGTGTCAGAAAAGCGCAACAAAAGCGCAACATCACATAACAACATAAAATAACAATAAGAGAATCAGAGGAAAGGGCTAGCAGAAGGACCATCAGTGGAAGCATTCTCGAAAGGGATGATCGGAGGCTTTAGAGTCATGAGCTTCCCCATGCTTTGACCAGCATAATGGATAAGGAGATCCACATAAGGGAACTTGACCTGGTAGAAGGATTCGATAGCTCTGTCATAATTCTCTTCTGTATTGGGATCAAAGTCCTTCATGTCCTCAAGCTCTAAACCAATACCCGAGCTAGCCACCTCCCTTAGAGCTTGACTCCTACCCACAAGCATAGCTTTCTCCTAAAGATCAGCAAGAGCAGAACTAAGATGATCACTAGAAAGGAGCCTTTCAACAGCATGAGGGAAAAAATCCCTCACCAACGAAGATCGTTCCTGGTTAGCCAAATCCAGTTTCTCTTTAAGAGCTTCAACCTCACTACACAGCCTGAATACCTCTGCAGACAAAGCCTGAGCCTCACGGTTTAACAAATTGTTAGGCATAACAAACCTCACAGCTGCCACGTCATGAAACTTAGTCAACTTAGTTAAAGTTAGACCATCAAGACGGCGTTGGACATCAGGATAGGAGAGGTTGCAAAGAGCATCACGGGAAGAACGAGCCTCCTCAATACCTGAAAAGGAAGAAAAATGAAATACATAAACAACAAGGAAAAGGATGACAAAAACAAAAGGGGCTGGAAGACACAGACCTGAAAGAAAGGGATCACTGTCTCTAGGATCCTCCATACTAGCTAAGGACCCAAAAAGAGTCTTACAAGCTTCATCAGATGGAGCAAGGTCAGGAACAGACTTAGGAGAAAAGGGGCCCTCATACAAAACCACATGCTTTCTTTTCTTAAAGGATGGAGAACCAGCAGCGTTTAGAAATGCGACTCTCTTACCCTTTGAATCAACACCTGAAGACGGAGCTATAACCCTCTATGGAGAACCAACAGATCGAGCAACTACACCCCGCCAACGTTGACCCGCAGAAGGAGGAACAACCTCGGCACCAACGGCATTATTAGCCACCGAAGCAGGGCTACCTACCAACGTAGGAACATCAGCTGGCCTAGCAGAAAAGGAAGCCGAGCAATTCCCTAAGAAATGAAGAAAGTCTTTCAAAGTCATCTCTAGAAAAACAAAGTTCAGGATTAGCAAGAGAATAGTAAAAGATGAACAATAAATACGAAACAACAAACTAATTATGCATATGTGTATTTAATAACTATAGATAAACTAAGCATGCTTCATGTATTTAATATTGTCTTGAAAAAGTAAAACTCTTTTACCCATAAAAATGTCTAGTTCAAAATGCCAAAGAACAATCGACCAAACAATATATGTTGATTGGGCAATGGTGACTAGTTACTTAGTTACACTTCACCTTCAATTAGGTAGCCTGCCAGTATGGTATGCCAAAACCAATAGGTACAAACGTACCCATACAACAAGCTCCTCGGAAGACAAGACCCAACATCTCGCTTCCTTTTTTCATGAGTTTTTACCTTAGACGTCACCTCCTCATGAGACGCATTAAAAGTCAAGTTTTTATAATAATGTTCTGCTAAGTTTTTAGGAATATGGGTGATATACAAGTCAATTAACCCATACGTTTAAGCCATATCATACATTTTCTTCATATAGCTGTTGCTTTTAAGGATTGTTAATGATGTTCCATGCAAGGTTACTTATACTTGTTTGGTTTTCACTTATGTTTATGTATTAAACCCATAAAAATGACTCATTCTAGTAATGATTTATATAACTTATGGTTTTGTTGTATTAAACGTGGGTGTTTGTTATCCCTCTAGGGACATCCGATAAAAATTGGAGAACGTGGGTGATTTATATAACATATCTATAGGATCCTTACTTAAATCTAGGCCAAACGCGAAGTCATTCTCAAATAACTGTATTCTGAACTGGAATTCTTCACTCCACCTCTTATTCCTTTTTTCATCCATGCATTCAGAAGACCATGGTGGGTGCTCACTAATGTCAGAATCAAATAAACTTCCAGAAGACCATGGTGGGTGGTCTACTTTACTTTTTGAATCCATATTTCCAATCTGAACATCATTTTCATCTAACAACAATGATTGAATCCAGTCTCACTATCTTTATTGACCTCATCATCCTCCATAATTTCCTCAATAACCACACCCTTACCCTTACCGAAAACAACTTCCATCGTGTGCTTTTCAACGTACACCTCAATTTCTTTATATCTAGGTACATACTATAATAGACTAAGCACATCTTGGTGATAAATTAGTAGTACCAATCCCTCATCCAAGGATTTAGGTATCCTGAAATGGGAAAACAAAATGCTACCACCTTTGATACCTAAGTCCTCTAACATTGCATCAAACCTGTATATGGAAAACCTTTTGCTGTCAACTAAATCATACCATTCTATTATTGCATAACGATATCCCATATTTGGTAGTGAGGTAAAATTTCCAATGTGATGGATTTTTAGTGTAAACAGGTTGTCATATGATTCTGTGTAAAAACATAAAACATTAATTTTTACTCACACTCTGCATGCTCCAAACATGATATTGAAACAAACTAATAAAAAAAAGTAAACGAAGCTTACCATAAATGACTCCTAAATCTTAGATGGGGTAACTACGTGCGCGATTCTGACCAAATGTAGGTGCTAACATTTTAAGATGTTTATTTTGCTATTTAGGGAAGATAATGAAATAAGACATGAGATGAAAATGAAATACTATAGAGGTTTATGGGGACATGTGATAGTTGGCAATCTGGCATGATAGTGGTACAGGTGGGAAAAGAAAAGTGTGCCCATCACACTTTAGGGTAACCATTGTTTTTTATTCAATCTCAATTTGATTACGTAGTATTTCACTCTAAAATTATAAAATTAATTTTGTCAGTTTCATTTTAGATATTTCATTTTGGCTCCAGACTTTCCCCCTAAAACATTTGACTCATCTCATGTCGACTCACGCGTTAAATGTCACTCATATATATCACATTGACTCTCCCATTTAACATCTCATGTATATAACATCGAATCACCCGTTAAACGTCTCATGTACATCAATACCACATCGACTTACCCATTAACTGTCTCTCATGTGCATCGATATTGTAACACCCCCAAATTAGGTCGCAACGGAATATGGGTCTAGGAGTGTTACTTCATAGATCAATAGCGCAAGATATATATGAGAACGAACATTAAAAGTCATTTAAAACTAATAAATTTGATTTAGCAAATTATTTGTTACAAAGGCCCGAAGCTTCAC
>BQNB010080783.1:2390-29828 GCA_026074375.1 Tanacetum coccineum
AAATCAAGAAGAAACCGTGAATGAATAATTAATTGACGTTTTAAGTATGATTAAGTTGATTGTTGGTTTGATTGGTTGTGTTTGTTGTGTTGAGCAATTGTCCTTGTAGTCCGAATTAAAGTCCAGAGTCCTTGTAATTAGTCCTTGAAGTTTGTTTGTCTTGATGTTATGTTTTGATTAAACGGTGATTAATAGATTCCTAAATTCGGTAAAATACCACCTGATGCGCGGATATCAATGGACAAAACACAGAAGCAAATATCAACTTGTAGATAAAACTCAAGAGCAAAACGCAGTGGCTTTTGAGCAAAACGCAACGAGTATGAGAAAAACGCAACGAGTATGATCAAAACGCAACGAGTAAGATCAAAACGCAACGAATCTAATCAAAACGCAACGAGTCTGAGCAAAACGCAACGATTTTAATCAAAACGCAATGAGTCTGAGCAAAACGCAACACTTCTTGGTCAAAACGCAACACTTGAGCAAAACGCAATGAATATAATCAAAACGCAATCAACTCTTGACGCAAAACGCAATCAAGAAATTAATTGGGCAGAGTTTCTCTTAGTCAAAACGCAGTGAGGGTCTTCAACTTGTTACAAAACGCAATACACAAAACGCAAGTACTTCTTCGAGGCAAAACGCAATGGGTCTTCGAATACCAAAACGCAACCAAGAATTACTTGATAATAACCAAAACGCAACCAAGAATTACTTGATAATAACCAAAACGCAACCAAGAAAAATTCTTCAATCTTTTATCTAGGCCACGAAATAAGTTGTAGAAGCTTAATAGACGATGCAAGGACTTGTTCTTTGCACGAAAGTACCAAACTTTAACACCATAAGTCACGAAATAAAATCAAACCATGGTTTTTCTTGCTTTTCTAGTCGAACCAAAAAGAAAAGAAAAAAAAAAATAACCACGAATTCAATACAATCAAACACTAAACACCCCTTGGCGAGTGATACCACATGTTATCCCACGATATAATCCAAACACAACTTATTAATAAGCACCAATAAGCAAGAAATAAGAAGAAATCTTAGAGAGAGAAAGTAGAGAGAGAAACAACTAGATTAGAGAGAATGGTGAGTTACAAATGTGTGAGATGTAACCAACACCCTTCACCAAGTGTGGTGAAGGGATATTTATACCCATACCTTGCTATCTTGGCACTTAGGCTTTCTAAACGGGCCGGGCTTGGATTAACTTGGGCTTTGAGCCCGAAACACGAACAATATTAGATTACAATCCAAGCCCGTTGAACCCGACTAGCCTATTACAATACAAGACCTAGTTTGACTTTCTAAGACCGATAACATTCTTGTTTGACTTAATATAATTAAGGCTAACACAAACCCACAGAATTGATTAAGAGGAAACCTTCTCACCAATAGCTAAAATAAAGTCAATTAGGATAATGTTTGCCATAGCTGCGTTTCATGATTATGAAATATGGCAGATGGATGTCAAGACCACTTTCCTTAACAAAAAACTAACAGAGGATGTCTAGAAGCGAAGATGAGTCATGTATATATGTCAAAGTCAGTGGGAGTGTTGTAGTCTTATTGGAATTATATGTGGATGATATACTACTCATAGGAAACGATATCCCAATGTTACAAAGTGTAAAAGACTGGTTGGGGTAATGTTTCGCTATGAAACATTTGGGAGATGCAGCATATATTCTTGGTATAAAGATTTACGGAGATAGGTCAAAACGTCTTATAGGACTTAGTCAAGACACGTACTTAGATAAAATTTTAAAAAGATTCAAAATGGAGAATTCTAAGAAAGGGAATCTACCCTTACATCATGGCATAAAGATTAGTAAGGATCTATGTCTGAAAACTGTTGTAGAACTGGACAGAATGAGTCGAGTCCCATATGATTTGGTTGTAGGATCGATCATGTATGCCATGACGTGTGCAAGGCTTGATGTCTCCTTTGCTTTGAGCATGGTGAGTCAACATCAGCAGAATCCTTGTGAAGGTCATTAGGCAGATGTAAAGAATATTCTTAAGTATTTAAGAAATACTAAAGACAAGTTCTTAGTTTATAGTGGAAAAGAAGAACTCAAAGTGACTGGTTATTGTGATGTAATTTGGCAAACAGATAAAGATGATAGTCGTTCACAGTTTGGTTGGGTATTCTTGTTGAATGGGGGAGCGGTGACATAGAAAAGTTCAAAGCAAGATACAGTGACAGACTCTACATGCGAGTCCGAGTATATTGCAGCTTGCGAGGCTTCAAAGGAAGCTATCTGGAGGAAGAATTTCATTGGAAATCTTGGAGTTGTTCCAACAATACAAGACCTCATTGAAATATTCTATGATAATGAGAGTGTAGTCGCCTTGACTAAAGAACCCAAGGATCACGTAAAGTCAAAGCATATTGAAAGAAAATACCATTTTGTTCGAAGCAAAGTAGAAGAAGGACACGTGATTGTGAAGCACATACGATCAGAGGATAATCCAGCTGATCCATTCACAAAGGCATTGGCTAAGTCCAGACACGATGAACATGCTAGGAGCATAGGATTGAAAGATAATATAAAGTTTTAGTTGTTAGTTTGAATTTGAAACATTATAAACAATGATTGATATTGAAATGGATTTGGTGATTAAATAATGGAGATTTGTTTATTTTCATGAATGCTACCATTTACTATTGTTTATCATTGTGTTTTATTTTTGCATGTTTAGAATCCACTTCCTGAGTACTTAGTTTACTCAAACCTCCTCAGTCGTTCATACTACATGAAGTAAGTATTGATTTAAGACTGTCATGGAGTGTTAGTAGATTGTCTATAAAGATTAGACATAGCATAGAGAATGCTGCAACACTCATGAGTACTTAATGGGAATTAAGTATAGGAGAAACCCGCACTTAGAGAGATTACTTCATGGATTAATATCACGAGTAATTTTAAGATAATAATATCCTTTATTCTTAAAATGGAGATACATCGAGTTTCTAGTTTGTGAAGCATGTTATACTTTAGTTTATTCAAACGCTGCGCGTAAATGCCAGTTATAAAGGATATGCTAGGTATGACATGATGAGTTGACTAGTTCTATGTGTTCAAAGTTTATTTGTTCCTTTTGCCTAAATGGGAAAGCGATATCCATGGGCCCCTCGATGATTAGATGTTGACATAGATGTGCTAGGCCTGGCCGGGACTAAATTGATGTGTTCAATTCAGTAGTCTCATATAGTCAAATAATTAGAAATCAGGAAACATAATGTTGAACCTAGAGATTGATTAAAATCCATGTCTCAGGTTCATACGATATCAGTAGAACAAAGGAATAGTTGATCACTTATCTAAGGGCTGTCTCTAAGATATGATTCAGAGTTCGGTAGTTGCATTGGATGGCACTCTCTGCTTAGTTAATCAGGATAGACTTAGACTAATTATAGTTGATGACTTATCTAAGTGGGAGACTGTTGGATTTAGTGTCCAAGTTCATAACTAATTGGTAAGACTGTCGTTAAAAGTAGAGTCCTTTTTGAGTTGCCCTCAGTGAACCATTAAGAGAAATAATAAAAGAGAGATAATATTAATTAGAATTAATATTATATGTATAATTAATTGGTTTATTAATTTATTAATAGTTGGTATATTATTTAGAAGCTAATTATAAAGAAGCATGGGCTGAATATGAACTAATATAAGGTGTATTAAGTTGAACGGTCCGGGAAGACCCATAAGGGACCATGGGACATTTTTTAGGGGAATCCCACATCCCTCCAAAGAGTTATTCCAAGTCCCTTCCTATCCATATAAATAGAGAGGCATGGCAAGCTTTATTTGCTCATTCTCTCTTTTTCATTCCTACTCCTTGTAAGAGTCAACTCGTGTAACGAGACCTTAGGAGTTCGAATCCTTTTTCTCGTTGGTTCGTGGGTGTGAGCTATTAGAGGTGCTCTCGTTTGAGTACTTGACTCCAAGTTCGGCCAAGGTGGTCTGTGTGTGAGAAATTCAATTTTCTCAAAGGTTAGTATTTATTTTCTTATTTATTTATTTATTTATTTTAAGTTACTTTTATTTATTAGGTTAAGATCCTTTAGGGTTTAGTATCCTTCTTGCCCTAGATTAAAAGTTGTTTCCACTTTACGTTAATCTAGTTAGGGTATAGAAAACCCATCATCTATGAATTTAGTCCCTGACGTTTATGGTTTTCAATTGCACTAGTACACCTTCTATATTTAGTCCTTTCCCGTTTACCCACCCATATTTTCTACAACCGTTCACATAAATAGAGAAAAACCTAAGACCACCTTAAGTGCTATTTTCATCTAAATAGTTACACTTTCACTTGGTTTCCAGAAAAGTGTGAAAAAACTAACGATACCATAACATCTTCACATGGCTAACAATGAAATTGAATGTTCACCAAGTGAAGTATGTTTATCAGACTCTGATAGTGAGTTGTTGATACCAACACCATGGTCTGATGAGTCCAGAATGAAAAAATCTAGTCTTCCAACGAATAAGTGAATATCAGTTGGCAAGTACAACTCAGCTGATCATGATTCAGAATTTGATCAATGTTGACTCTGAATATGTCCAGCAAGTGTATGGTGAGCTGATCTATTAAATAGAGTCTAGGCCTGATTTTATATAAGCTAGGGATATTGTTGCTAAGAATCTAGATGGTATGGACTAAAATATAATGTAATAAATGAATGATTTTTATGATAATTTCCTTGTTAATTATGTGTAACAAGAAGCTGTGTACTCATTTACAATAATTTTACTTAGCATAATTTATATTCAAATAGGGGGAGATTGTTGGGCCAATTAAGTGCCCAATAGTCTCTGCCTAGATTTAAACAGAAATTAGGCTAAATATTGAAGACTCGCTGATGAACATCATCGAGCAATGAAGGACTCGTTGAAGCCTAGCTTCAACGAGCAACCTCAGACATATTCAAGTTATAGACATCGTCAAGGAAGTCGAAGATTACTTGAAGACATACTCGTTGGCTGAGATGGATATTAGTTAATATGTAGATGGAATACTCTGAAGGTTAAAGAGAGTCAGGGGTGGCAATACCCTAATGATCTTGTTACCCTTTGAAGATGAACAAGCTGAACTTGGTTTTATCTCTAAGTGAAGTTTAGGCGGGATAACTCAATAAAGCATAATGGCGGGACAAAGTATCCTTTGAATTAAAGTCTGTCTAAAGTACGAGTTGGTAAAAGAAGTGAACAGTTGGCAGAACTGTTCACTAAAGTGTGGGCGGACAGTTTTCAAGAATGGGCGTGCATTAAACGCAGTTGTAATCCTCAACTGGATTGATGAAACGTCTCAACTACCTCCACTAAGGAAGCAACATCGTATCACTATAAAAAGGGAATGTCTTAAGTTGTAAATGCCATGACTTATATTTTTGTCGTTATTATAGTGCATTACTACTTTGTCGAACTTACAAGATAGTCATTTGATCCTATCAGCGGGTCTATACAAGTTCGCTTGTAAACTTGATACTCTATTAAGTTTACTTGTTCAAAGGGTAACCTTACATTGTCATTCAACAAGTGTGATCCATAACACTTTATAATACTTTGATTTATATCAATAAAGCATTACACGATTGAAAAGTTATACCCTGTGTTATTTGTTTTTATTTGTGTTGCGTAATTACATAGAGACGTGTTAATTGAGACTTTCATTGGGCCTTTTATTTATAGGTTCGTACCAGCTACGGCATAGCTATAAGTGATGAGCTACGCCGTAGTTCCATAAATGCAAATATCTACGCGTGATATTCATTAGCTACGACATAGTCCATGGTATGGAGCTACGCCGTAGTGTCTTCAAACGTAACTTTCTTCACAAGGGCTATGGCGTAGTCCCTACGGGCCAACTACGCTGTAGTTGGTCTTGATCTAGGTTTGCATAATAAGCAACGTCATGGCTACAACGTAGTCTCTACGAGCCAGCTACGCCGTAGTTTATTCCTGGAAATCCTCCTTAATGCATTTTTCACCTCGCACCCTTCCATTTCCACGCCTTTCCTCTCTACATGTCATATTTTCCTAAAAACTAAATAGGAAGCAATTAAGTACACATTTCAACATAAATGTAGCAATTATGAGCAATTTATAAGGCATTTTGATATTAAATAGCATAAAGTATTTGATGTTATCAGGCCGACGTTGAAAATGTATATGATGCACATGAGAAAATTCATGATTTTCCGGAAATGCTTGGAAGCATTAATTGTATGCAATGGGAATGGAAAAATTATCCAAAATCATGGCAGGGGCAATACGATAGGGGTGATAAAAATACCTTAACTATTATGCTTGAAGTTGTTGCTTCGCCATGATTTGTGGATTTGGCGTGCGCTTTTTAGGGTTGCGGGTGCTTATAACGATATTAATGTTTTAGATAATTCTCTGTTATTTGACGAACTTCTTGATGGCATAGCCTCTGTAGCTCCGTTAGCCGACGGAATTTACCTGTAGCGTGCAATTTTCGTCAAATTATTCTCGCTCGCAAATGACAAGAAACATAGTTTATTTTAAAGACGACAAAAAAGTGCACGAAATGATGTCGAACGTGCTTTTATCTTCTCGGTCGCCTTTTGCATAGAAAAGAAAAGTCCATGTCAGCATAGACTGCTAGTACAGTGAAGTGCGAAGCAGAGGATAACACCTCAGTGAGTGATGAAAGCATACGTGGCAAAAATTGAAGGTATGAAGGTCATGATTAATATTCGACGCCACACAGGATAACGGCCACACATTAAGTGCCGTCACCATCTTAAACGGAATCTTTACATAAATAGAAACAAGCCATTAAATATTTAACAGACGTTAGGCTTAGCTGGAGGCTACTTAATATCCCAAGCTTTCTGAATGGACCAGCTGGCTTAGCACATGGCTACCTTTATCTTCTTCTTTTACACTGTTGCAAATTTATTTGCCATTTAAAATTACTCGTAATAATGTTGATTTTTGGGGAACCGAATGTAACGGTCAAAGTAAAAGGTAAATGAAATCCTGTATTTTTACCTCGATTTTTAACGTAGACAACTTTGTCATGTCTATTGGATATTAGACTTTACCCACAAATTATATTATGGAAAGTGTCTGTTACTTTTAGATTCGTATGTCTTACATTCTTTCGATGAGAAAAGAAAATTAAGACACGTTTTAGTTAGTGTATATAATCTGTTTTTTAGGAAATAAAAGGTTCAAAACAGGTATATACTACTCGGGTACTAACCGGCTTACGTCGTACTAAACTACTCACTACAAGAAATAGGAGAACAGGTGACGGACTTTTCCCCGGCGACATATGTCGCTTAGAGGGGTTTATCCCAGTTAATTAGGTTTTAATTGAGGTCCTTCCGATTCCACCACATGTTACACTTAAGGTTTAAAGGGTATGGTCTCTAGAAATCCCACCATTCTTCCTAAACACTAAGGTTATCCTTAAAAGGGATTAACTCAACATCTCTAGAAATTTTTCCCATTTCTCCAGGCAAGTGGCAATTTAAGAAGTCTTTCCTAGCCGTAGTAAAGGGGTTTTCGCCTATTTCATCCGTGTTTAGAGTCTAGGTTTATAGGATCCATTTTCCCGAAGCGTGACCCCAATAAGGTGCCTTTCCTCACCTAAGTCTATTCCTTTTACACTGAATACTGACCTAGTGATTCCTTCTCCTACTGCTATTTTGGCCATCCTACAATCAATAACTGCGTTGGCGGTAGCTAGGAATCCTCTTCCTACAAGTAAAGGGTCTCAAGACCTTTTTCATATCGATACATAAAATCAATTTAATCTTCTTTAGTTTTCCTATGTGGAATTCACGTCTTTACGATCCGACGGGCTTAGACGTGGTTCCGTCAACCAATCCAAAGAAATTTTTAGTCTCCTTTAATAATCCGATTTAAGCTTTCTGAAGAGTTAAAGTAGGATTATATTAGTACGCTGATTATAGATTAGCTATTGTGTCGAAAGTTTTGAGTCCCCTAATTTACAAGGTAATTGAAGTAGCCTGGGTCCTCCATTTCTGCAGGTGTTTCTTCCTTGAACAAATGCTGACCATTTTTGCTAGTTCTAACTCTCATGTTATTATCTAATATAGCGTTATAGA
The DNA here is from genome assembly GCA_026074375.1 of Tanacetum coccineum. Classification (NCBI taxonomy): domain Eukaryota; kingdom Viridiplantae; phylum Streptophyta; class Magnoliopsida; order Asterales; family Asteraceae; genus Tanacetum; species Tanacetum coccineum. Next base: position 10,513 of record BQNB010080783.1, read on the forward strand.
TTGGGGCGTAGGCTAGGACTTCAAGGACTGGTAGGTTAAGATGCAAATCCTTAAATTCATCTTTAAAGGTTAGTTCGAGTTCCTCTGGTTGTTGTGGTTCGATGATTACATCATTTAAATATGCCTTGATAGCGTTGATCGAGGTGGACGGGTGAGATGAGCATTGAGGAGTAGAAAAAGGGTAAGAACGAGCAGACGAAACTGGACGGGTCCCTAGTTTCGGGTTCTTAACCGTATCACTAGGTAGTGTTCCTACTATTCGGTCGGTGATTGCCTCTAACACTATGTCGATTTTGTTGGTCATCTCGCTTTGGTGTTGTTTGAAATCGGCATCAAACTTGGATAGTCTAGCGTCTTGGGGAAGATTGTGTGGACATGTTTGACACAAAGTGACTTAGGTGAGACGGATTTGAGAGTATGGAAGGATGCCTTTTTCGTAATTGTTTCCAAAAAATTACATTCATTGAGGGGTTCCAGATCATCAGTGTCTAGATACCTTGTGATCTTCTCGATCTTTTTGACTCTATTTTTTTCCATCCTTATTTCTTCCTTTAAGTTCCCTATAACCTCTAAAGAGAGTTGCATGAAATTACTTCCAATTACACCCATGTATTCTTCGAGTTGCTTAACTTTATCTTCTTGATCGAGAATAAAATTCATCACAAGATTCTCGAATTCCTCTTGTCGAGATGGTTCTGAGGGTAGTTGATACACTTTGTTGCTTGTCATTCCAACTATTCTTTCGCTTCTTCCCATTAGTGAGATTTCTTCCTTCATGAGTGTATCAACTTTACATTCCATGACCTATAGTAACTGTTCAATGTCGGGGTTTTCGTAGTCGAGGTTCCCTTCTCCTGGGGCGACGAGGTCATTTCACTCCTCATCCTCATATCGAGCTAACTCCTTGATAGTGGCCCAAGATTTTTTCGCACTCAGTTTCCTTAGCCGGCCTTCGGCGGTCCGTTTATGGTGTGATTAATGCGATCGTAAAATATTTGCACTTGGAGCTAAAGATCAATTCCATGGTGAAGGACTTTTTGGAATAAGTCCTTGAAACGAGTCCATGCTTTAGATAAAGATTCTTCATGATGTTGTTGGAACATCAAGATATCGTTGCGGAGTTTTACGGTCCTTCCCGGTGGAAAAAATTAAGCAAGGAAACGAGTAGTAAGATCCTCCCATGTGGTGATGGATCCTGCTGGAGGACGTTCAAGCCAATTGCTAGCTTAATCGCGAAAGGAAAATTGAAATAAACGCAGGCGCGTTCTTTCCCTATTTTCACCGTCAAGGTCAAGTGAGTCCACTAGTTTTAAGAAATCCTTGAGGTGTTGGTTTGGATCCTCTGACCGAATTCCATGGAATGAACATCCATTTTGCACCAACCGGATGGTGTCCGATCGAAGAGGTACCACGTTGTTCCCTACGGGGAGCTCAATGGTATTCATGTAGCCCTCATGGCTAGGTTTAAAGTAGTCTCTAAGAGTACGGATAGGATTCTCGTCTCCCATGGTGGTTGACGAGAATGAATTACAAAACAATTAACACAAAGATAATCTAGACTACGAGAAAGCTAATATGCGAAAATTAAATTCTCACTTGAAAGGATTCAAGCAAGTAGAACTAAGCTAAACTATGATCAAAACCTAACTATTCCCCACGCAGCGGCGCTGAAAACTTGATGCGGTTGTTGTAAGGGACTTCTACAAGAAGTTTTACAACTCCTTAGGCAGAGTACCTAACTGTTGTAGTAGTAGTATAGGCAAGACTCGGGGGTTGTTGTCCTTCTTTAAGGGAATAGGTTGGGAAGGCTTGATCGCGGTCTAACAGAATTCTAGGGGTTGACAGAAATTTATTTTTGTATTTTTATGTTTTATAGAAAGCAGGTAAAACATATGTTAAGAGGTTGGTTTGGTTTAAGCTATTAAACTAAATAAACTATGCTAATGGTGATAACAATATAATAAAAAGATTGTATTCATTTAATCATGTATTACTCCCTAGATTGCTTCTCCTAGTGTTGTTGCTTTGTCACACTTGTGATGATCTATGTAATTATTTCCTAAGTCATGAACGAATTACACAAACTCGCCGTTTATTTAATATTCCATTAGGGCAACGCGCAAGTAAGGTAGTATGAAGACTATTACAAGGCCCCTAAGAGTATATTAAATGCATGTGAAATATATTAAGAGTAGATCAACCATATTAGGGGGCAAGGTAGTATGAAGATTGTTACCCAATGGTATCCTTTCTACACAATCATATTTCCCTAGACATATCAACAGCAATACAGACAAAAGCTGGTTTTCTAAAGCCTAACATGCACATTCATCACAAGAAGCAACATCACTAAAATCTAAATTCTAGGTTTCATACAATCATAAATGAACACAATAGGGAGTTTAGCCAAGCATGTTAAAGATAAAGCAAGAACAATAAATAATGAAACAACAAGACATATTGAATGATTAAGATAATCTTACTTGATTAAAACATGAATTGAAGGAGTTACAATAGGGTTTTGAAGCCCTAAAATCGTCCTAATAAGCTGCCAAATGAACTAGGGTTCGTCTCTCTTTTTTACTCTAAAGTTACACAATTAAAACCCTAAAAACATATTTGTATATAAAGGAAAATTGCTGCGATTGCGTCGCATTTTAATCGTCACGCCGTCGTGAAAGAGAATATTCTAGACTTTAGGCTGGGTTGTGCGAGCTGACGCTGTCATGAGATGTTGTGACACTGTCGTGGGATGAATCGTAATCTGTCACGTGTATCTTGTGATGCCGTCTCCAGCCGTTGAGAACATAATCTTAAGAGATGTTGGTGTAGGTCCGTAGTCTTGTCCGTTTCTTCTCCAAATGAGCCCAAGTCACATGTATTTCCTCCAAATGCCTTCCAAATGCTAAATACCTGAAAAGGAAAGATTAAGTACCTATTTTGGGCATAAATGCACGATTTAGGGGGTTAAATGACCACGAAAAAGTGTATAAAATGACACATCATCAGGAAGCTTTGAAACATTTACCTGAGCTTTCATGATGTCTTAAGATGTATCGGTAAAGTATGAGCATGTGGTTATGAATCTGACTTGTCTCTGGCTACCAGTTGCTACCGTTAGGAATACTTGCAGGTTTACGTTAGTAAGAAACGAAAGAGTCTTTGTTCACTATCATCGAATACGGTTGTAATAACTACGGTTCCCCGTTTATCAGTATAATTCTGAAGAATCTCCTTGATAGGGTTTCGCAGCTGCACTAGTCGTTCTTAATACCGGAGCATCTCAAAGCAGACAACACAGTATGAGTGAATCAGTAAGTTACTATCCCACCGATTGAAGAGAAAATTTATTTAAAAATCAATCGACGTGTCACTTGTAAAACTGTTTTTGCAATACATCGATAGTTTTAAGCATTTATCAAAATTCATCAATTGTCAATTCATAAACTAGACCGAGTCGATATCCAGTGTCACAAGTTTGATCCATTTAGGATCTCATAAGTCACCTACCTAGAGCTTTTTTATGTTGGCTCTAGCGGGATTTCCGTCTTCATTGTGAATACTTAAGTATCACTCGGATGTTTTAGCAGTACCATAAGGATAATGCGAAGGACTCTTAAGATATTCCTTGTTTTCACAGTGTGTGAAAGCCAAGTACATTAGAATAGTGTCCTAATGAGATTTATGGATGATCTCTTGGCTCTAGACTCAATTGTGCGTTATGGTTTTAGTAATCGGAGGCTAGAGCTGACTGCCACCTTTTCAATACCAACTAACTCAGAGTGAGAAAGTCACTAGATAACGTTGATTTTGTTTTGTCTCCATGTGAGCAAAATGAAACATAAATATTTAAGAGATTTTGAGTAGCTAGGGGAGGGTTGCACTTGCCATCACTATGGGTATGATGACTTTCTTCAATGTCAGCAATCATTATTGTGATTTTGACAGTAGATGTATTGACCCGGTTTCTACCTAAGTGTATGGAGGGCTTCTTTCTTTTCACCCTTTATCCTTACATTTCTTTTTCATTCTTCAACCCCTTCAGTGCTTACCGAGACTTCATGACTAATACCTTATTGGGTTTGTTCCAGTACTAGCTCTATCTCAGTCGGCACTATTCTCTTATTCTCACTTTTACTCCTTTTTTATGTCATACCTAAGGACTTCTATAGTATCTAGTGGATTGTCCCTGGGTAGATCCCTTCGGTTTTGGCTGGATCATGGGAACTAATACCTAACCTTACCAACCTTATAACTCTGATAAAATTAAATTCATGGTCGGTCTTTTGGTACTGTTCTCCTTGCCATAAAACCATTTAAAAAACTTAACCAAGGTACTTGTGATATAAATATCAAATCTTTTTGTACCTCAACTATTTTGGCTTTTCAGAAACACTCCCCCTCAACATGTGTATCGATATTCAAAGGTGTTTAGCACATGAGGGATGGAGTACACACATGAGTCCATAAAATCACATTTTTATCAGTTTTCATATTATTAATCACATTTTCTCCCCTTATCAAAATTTCAAACCCTTTGATATTTTGGATATCAATTGATTCAAATATGTTAGAAAAAAAACTGGGAGAAAAATGTGTTGATTATTCACAAGTCGATTAGGGAACATATTAATGCTCCCCCTCAATTTATGAGGGTATGTGTCCAACCCCTCCTTTAGGGGATTGCTTTTTCCACTCACCTGGCCCAGAGTGTCAAGTTATAAGAATTTTTGTGTTAACAAAAAACTCATGAAAATTTTATACATTGACACTTAACACCGAAAGATACACTACATAATAATAATGTACAAGATATATTATACAACATAAGATGATATTGACCTGAGTGTTGGAATGATGAAATCATTCTGTTCTCTGAATGAGTCTATAGTCAACATCTCTTACGCATCCACTAACAAAGCTTTCTAGATTCCTGAAGATTCTCCTTATCTTGAGCCTTCTCTCGATCACCTCTATAAACTCTTTACTCCTCCTTTTATCATCCTCAGACCAAATTCTATGCTCCATGCTAGGATTGAACATGAATAGCACAAACTCTTTGACCATATGATCCAGCTGTTCCAAAATTCTTGTCAACGTAGCGTTACTGAACCTGTGCACTTCATTCTCCCTCATTATCTTCTTTTGATTATTCCTATCTCTGTATATTATGGCCCTTGGCTTGTGAACAATGGTGTAATCTTCTTTGAAGAGAAAATTAGATGCATCCCAGCTTGGTTGTGTAAGGTTAAGTCTCGTTTGATAACTCTCAATACCGAGTTGCAAGTCTTCCACATGGTGTCTAATGACGATGTTCCTAATCTACAGATTGAATGCGTTGAATAGGGCAATTTTGTCTGCTCTAGATAGGTGTTTGAGATTGCCTTAAAGATGAAGCAGGTACAGGTCTTCAAAATCATTCGGATGCAGATTTTTGAAGTCGGCTTCCGAGATCTTGTATTCTTGGTAGTCAGCCCTGCGTAGAACAATCTCTTTCAGTATGTATAGCCATATCTGGAGAATGTCTTGAGACTGACAACACTAAGAAGCTTCATGTGAGATCTGACTATACAACGATCAGAGGGGGCAATGTGTCTTGTAATGTAGAATTCCTTACGCTTAAACCACCAATGAGAAATACCGTAGGTTGCACTGATATCATAGTCATGTTCACTTTTAATCCATAGTGACGGTGTTAATTCTTCGAGCCCAAAGTCTGGATAGTAAGTCGCCTTCAGCTTGGATATTGACATAGCACTCCTTCTTTCTTTGTCACCTGATACAAGATATTCCAGATCTTTGTTGAAGAATCATTGTGTTTGAGTTGTTACCTGACCCGGTGGACCTCCTAGAGGTAATGGTTTGCTTACGTCAGGCACGACTCGATTACCCTTAAGATTAGTCAAATCAATCCTGTCTATCAGCAACAAGTGAAACTCTTCCATCTGAAATTGAACGGAGATGATGTTCTTGTGAAATGGTCTGACTAACTTGAACGTTGGACCTTCCAAATCAGTTTTGGTGAGCTTCAACTTCCTAATCCGTTTGCAATACCATTTGATGAAGGAGCCAATATCTTTAGCTTTCTGAAGTAACTTGTTTTCTTCCGGATCTTGATATGATTTGGCAATTGCAGTTCACTCCTAGTCAAGAATATGTCAAAATACTTCACTTCTTGCTCTCCTGCTTCGGGTTCCTCCTTGCGGGAATTGTCATCCTTCGGGACAATCTCAATAAACATCACGTCACCATCTTCCTCTTTGGTGCAAATGAGTTCAGTGTTGGATGATGGGGGAACTAATCCAAGTGATTCGAAGAATGAATTGAATTTGAGGACTTTTTCAGTGATGAATGTAACTGATGGATCGGGTGGTGTAGGAGGGTTGACGTGGATATTTTCTGGGTCATCCACTTCTTCCTTATTCTCTTTTTCTCCGTCATCATAAGAGGTGCTTTGTTGCTCAGCATGGATTGTGATGGCGTTGATCGAACTGTGGGTTTGAGTTGAGCATTGCGGGTCTTCAGTTGGGTAAGAACGAGCAGACAAAACTGGATAAGTACTCAGTTTCAGGTTCTTAACCGTATCGCTAGGTAGTGTGCCCGTTATTCGATCGGTGATGGCCTTCAGCACAGTGTCAATTTTGTTGGTCATCTCACTTTGTTGTTGTTTGAAATCGGCTTCAAACTTGGACAATCTAGTGTCTTGAGATGCCATGAAATTGGATACCAATCCTTCAAGGTTTGATTGATTTTTAAAGCTTCGAGGATTGTTGTTGAAAGAACGGTTTGGGATTGAACCGTTGGATTAGAACCGGTTAGGTGGGTTTAAAAAATTATTTTGAGAATTTTAGGGTTGTCTCCGCCTAAGGTTTGGGTGACTTCTCCATGATGGATTATAGGTGTCACCAAGATCATTTTGCTCGGGCTTGAAAGTATACCACTTACCTCCCGCTTCATCGGTATATGAGGATGTGTATTCAACAAAGGCTTGTTTGGGATCTTCCATGCAATACTGAGTGTCGTGGGGACCACTGCAGATCTCACATGAGGTAGTGATTTTGTTCACTTGAGTAGGTTGTGTCGGAGCAAGATGAACTTCCATTAAGTGTTGGACCTGATTTTCGAGCTCGATGAGGCGGTGGTCGGATGTACTCGGGACATCTTGAGGAAAAGCGATTGCCTTGACCGGCTTAGAGAAATCCCTTGGGTCGTTCCAACTTTCGTTGTCATAGAGGGCGAGGTCCTCTAATAATGATCAGGTTTCTTCGGCGTTTCGGTCACGCAGCTTACCACCGGCCGATTGGTCAATGGTTAGTCTTGTGACGGGATTGACATGGTCATAAAAAATTTGGACTTGGAGCCAAAGGTCGATGCCATGATGAGGGACTTTTGGTAGTAAGTCCTTGAATTGAGTCCTATGCTGTGGATAAATATTCTCCATGTTGTTGTGTTGAGAACATACAATATATCATTGCGGTAGTTTGACGTCCTTCCTCGGTGGAAAGAATTAAGCAAGGAGAATAGGGTAGTAAGATCCTCCAAGTGGTGTTGATCTGCTTGAAGTCGTTCAAGCCAATTGCTAGGCTTGATCGCGAAGGAAAATTGAAATTAACAAAATGCGCGTTCTTCCTTGTTTTCACCGTTAGGTCAAGTGTGTCTACTAGTTTTAAGAATCCTTGAGTGTAGGTTTGGATCCTAGGACCGAGTCCGTGGTTATGAGCATCGTTTTTCAACCAATGAATGGGTGTTGGATCAAAGAGGTACCACGTTGTTTCCTACGGGGAGCTCGATGGTATTCCTATAGCCCTCGTGGCTAAGTTTAAAGTAGTCTCCTAGAGTGCAGATAGGATTCTCGTCTCCCATAGTGGTTGATGAGAATGAGTTACGAAACAGATAACACAAAGAACAGATATACTACGAGAAAGCTACTATGCGGAAATTAAATCTTACTTGAAAGGATTCAAGCAAGTAGAACTAAGCTAAACTATGATCAAAACCTAACTAATCCCCTGTAGCGGCGCCAAAAACTTGTTGCGGTTGTCGTAAGGGACTTCTATAAGAAGTTTTTCAACTCCCTAGGCAGTGTACCTAATCGTTGTAGTGTAGTATAGGCAAGACTCGAGGGTTGTTATCGTTCTCTATGGGAATAGGTTGGGAAGGCTTGATCATGGTCTAACAGAATTCTAAGGGTTGAGAGAAGATTATTTTTGTATTTTTATGTTTATAGGAAAGCAGGTAAATCATATATTTAAGAGGTTTGCTTGGTTTTAGCTATTAAACTAAATAATAAATGACGCTAATGGTGATAACAATATAATAAAAGATTGTGTTCATCTAATCATGTATTACTCCCTAGATTGCTTCTCCTAGTGTTGTTGCTTTGTCACACTTGTGATGATCTATGTAATTATTTCCTAAGTCGTGAACGAATTACATGAACCCGCTGTCTATTTAATATTCCGTTAAGGCAACGTACAAGTAAGGTAGTATAAAGACTATTACAAGGCCCCTAAGAGTATATTAAATGCATTTGAAATATATTAAGAGTGGATCAACCATATAAGGGGCAAGGTAGCATGAAAACCGTTACCCTATGGTATCCTTTCTACACAATCATGTTTTCCTACACATATCAACAGCGATACAGACAAAAGCTGGTTTTCTAAGACCTAACATGCATATTCATCACAAGAAGCAACACCACTAAGATCTACATCCTAGGTTTCATACAATCATAAATGAACACAATAGAAGGTTTAGCCAAGCATGTTAAAGATAAAGCAAGAACAGATAAGAATCACACAACAAGACATATTGAATAATTAAGATTGTCTTACTTGATTAAAACATGAATTGAAGGAAGTACAATAGGGTTTTGAGGCCCTAAAATCGTCCCTAACAGCTGCTAAACGAACTAGGGTTCGTCCCTTTCTTTTACTCTAAAGTTACACACTTAAAACCTTAAAAACGGATTTGTATATATAGGAAAATCGCTGTGGCGGCGTCACATTTTAATCGTGACTGTAACACCCCTAAAATGTGTCGCAATGGAAATATGTCCGGGGGCGTTACTTCATAATACACAGCGCTAGATACAAGAGAACGACCTCTAAATGTGTCGTTTGAAAAGTAATCTCGTTGATTTTCTTGAAATTAATATAACATTTGTCCCATAATTGCATCACAATGAAAAGCTTGAAAACAACCCAACGAGATTTGATCATTTGTATGTAAGTAGTAATCCATGAATGAAATCTTGTCAAATTTAGACTCCAGTGCACATCAAATAATCCAAGTATTTATTCACCTGAGAAAAACATGCTTAAAAAGAGTCAACATAAAGTTGGTGAGTTCATAGATTTGTTTAAGTATAAATGCTGAACCAAAGTTCTGTCAAGTGTGTATGATCATTTAAAATCCTTAAATGTCCTTCCAAAATGTATGTATGATTTTTAGAAATCAAATAGTTGTAAAGTATGCATGACCATTTAAATCCCCAAATAGTCACAAAAATGTACGTATGAACGTTGTACCGCAATTGTTCAAAGCATGTATGATATTTATATATATATATCACCAAAATGTTTCAAGTATGTATTGCCACTTTATTCAAGGCACAATAAATATCCATGTGAGTATAAAACAATGATTACAATTACTCTAAGTTCATGAAAAAAAAAAAAATTGCGACATAGACTTGTATGTATGCACTTTATTTAAGGCACAGTAAGAGTGATACCCATCGTAGGTGTTCCCTACAAGAACACCCGGGCATTTAATGAAAATGATGTGTACCCCTCTAGGTGTCCTCCATGATACACCAGGAGCATTTATGAAAATATTCATGTGTAATGTATTTTGTTTGCCTGAAGACTCAACCAATCGTGTTCTGACATGTTATAACGTTCGTTTACCCAGTGATAGCTAATCACCCGAACGGGGATTGTCAATCCCGAATAGATCTATTTCATAACATTCGCGCTCACCCTCCAAGTGATTTACAGTTCATGCAACCTAAGCTAATCCATAATCATTCGAGTAAAAGTATAGTTGTTGCATCCCTAAGTAAAAAACCAATGTTGTATCTCACCGTGAGATATGCATATGAGTGTATAACCAATTTATAGCGAGTGTTCACGCCTAAAAATTAGACCAAGTATTGTATCTCGTCGCAAGATATATAAATAAATATGTAAACCAATTTGTAATCAACCATGTAAATGCATTTGTAAACAAGCATGTTCTCACCCCAAAAATATATGTAAAACTAGTAAAAACAGGGGGGCTATAAACTCACAATATCCTTTAAAAACAATCACGTTGTTATAAGATAACAAGTTTAAAGCGTTTGTTAGACAAGCATGTATCCCCCTCGCGGGTTTATAACATTCAAAAGATTGAAAAGCGAGGTTATGAAACTCACATTGATGTTGAAGAACGGTTGACGGATAGGCATCTAAGATGCACAACACAAACGGAAGACAAAGCGGCTCGATCAAGAAGTTGCAGCTAATCTTAACGGCTAAGCCCCACTAGCCTAGGATAATGTATTTGGGTTTCCCGATGAATGGTTACGTCAATGCGACACGTTGATAAAAGATTTAGATTTCAAGTTGTAATAGTTTGGTGGTTGGTTAAATAAATAAATTGAAAAGTGAACGCAAAGTATGTAATATATTCTGTATATATTACATATGAAAAATAAACCTTTATATAACTCCTACCGTGAGTTATATAACAAATACAAACAATCCAAAGATTAATGTGACGTATATAATGCTTTGCAAGTATTATATAATAAGTGTGAGTAAAATAATTAAACCAATTAGTTTTGACTGTTTTCTGAAATCACCACTAATTAATAAAAGTTCTTGTATAACGTTAAATCGTACGTTTTCAGATTACCAATTTAGTTAAACGATGTTTATAAAGTTTTACAACAATTATTTATTATTTACTTCTACGTCCGACAAATTATAAAATTTATAATATAAATATTTTTAATTTTTATATTTTTGTTTCCTGACAGGTCGTGGTCCCATAAAATAGTTGTCTCATTGTAAAAGTATAGTTTTCGTGCGTTTGCTCAGATTATTCGTAATTAGTTATATTTTAGATATATTTTTAAAATATAATTTCGTTCATTTTATCGGTTTCTAAAGTTTATAGAAGTTTTTGTGAATCATAATATATATAGAATTTATATAAAATTTCATCATGACTTTCCCCGTTTATATAACGTTTTCCATATTTATAAAATCCAATGTTTTTCCACTTTTCAAACAAACCGTGTTGCAATATCTCGTTGCTTATATATATATATATATAATATATATATATATTTATATATATTTATATATTTTATATATTTATATATATATATATATATATTTTATATATATAGATATATATATATATTTAAACTATAACATATATAATGATTATTTCATTTATTTAAACCGTTTTACCACGCTTTTATATGATCTGGTTTTAATATTTTTAAAACCTTAAGTTATATTTATTCATCGTTTTATATGAACCAAACGCACCCTTATGACGAAGCTGCCAAACCAAACACGCCCCTTGCGTGTTTCTGCTATACCAAACGCACCCGCTGTGGTGTTTTACTAAACCAAATGCCCCTGTTTGGCGTTATCACAGGCAAACGCACCCTTGTGGTGGCTGACCACCGAAACAAACACCCTTGTGGTGGCTGACCACCGAAACAAACACACCCTTGCGTATTCGGTCCAACCCAACACGCCCCCCCGGCTGTCCCGAATCCAACGCATACCTTGGTGCATTTATAAACAACGCAGCCTCGTTTGGGCTATCCCGAAAGCAAAAACGCACCTCGGTGTTAATACTAAACCAGCGACCACTGGTGCTATGAAACAAACCGGACGCAGCCTATAGCTGCTGACCCGAAACCAACTTCGGTGCTTATAGCAAAACCAACGCACCCTTATATGGTACAAAACTCAACCCGAACGCACCCGGTTGCTTTGAAAACGAAGCCAAACACACCCCATGGTGGTGGCTTAATACCACACGCACCCTTGATGCGTCGGTGGTGGGGATGGTGTCGGCTGTGGAGGTGGCCGACGAGGGTGCGAAGGTGGTGATGATGACGATGATGAGGTGGGTACGCGGTTGTGGCGGCTGGGGTGGGGAGGCAGTAGCGGCGGTGGTGATGGTATAGGCGCGTGATATGGTAGATCGGATAGATCGGGTGTCGATCTATCTTTTCGTATCATTTTTGTGGTTCACCGGAAAACTCGCCGGAAAAGTTTTCTGGCGGCGGCGGAGTGGTGGCCGGCGGCGGCTGGTGGCTGCCGGAATCATTGGGGGGAGAGAGAGAGATTGAGGTGGAGAGAGAGAGAAGGGCATGTATGTGTGTGTATATATTTATGAAATGAGAAAAAAAAATATAAAACTTTTATATATATAATAAAAGTTTAAAATGAAATAGAAATTGAATATTAGTTCAGGGTTGATTTTGTAAGTTTTTAACATAGTTTTGATAACTATCGGTTCGGGACTCGTTTGAACTAGTTAACGGTCGATTCGAGTCACGAAACTTGCGCCATTGTTTTCCAAATTATTTTTCCAATAAAAATGAGTATTTACACGATTTTATTTCGGAATTGTTTTATAATATTTATTTAAAATGTTCATCATTTAATTGTATATCGCTGACAAACTTTGTCCGTAAAATGAATTTTTAACTTGAATAATTGTGTTTTTAATAAACGTTATTGAATAACATGATAATTAATTTATTAAATATTTTTATTTAATAAAAAGTGATAACTAAATATTATTTAATTATTTTCGTGTTTCTATAATCTTGCGAGGGCATTTCAGTCACTTTCTGACTGTTTTCGGGTCTCGGTCAAAACTAAAAAGTTGTCAGGAATGTCGTTTTACATCAGATTGTTTTAGAGTCTGAGTTGTGAAAACGTGACTTAGTGGTTCGTTTTTGATACGTCAACTTAGAAATAACATATATCTTTTTCGTTTTCAAGTCGGGTAAGTTAAAAATAACTCTGCACCTGAGAGATGTAATAATAAATATGGGTTATTATTTAAAATTTGTTCTAAAAATTTTACCGATTATGCGGTAATCGCTTTAATGTGACGATAAAAGACCAAATGTCAAAAAGTCAAGTCAGACCCGAAAAGTCAAAGGTTAAAATAGTCCTTTAAAATTATGAAAATTACCGGATGTTACATTATCAGAGTCGCAGAATTGTATCTTTGATCTTTGAGTATGAGTTATGAAGGTATGAATACAACGGTGTACTTGCTTCTGAAAGGTAGAGATGTCATTGTTGTTGTTGTACATACTTCACACAAAATAACCCATAGAGGTCGAAACTATAACACCAAAGTCAATTAAGTCCTGGATGTTGTATACATCAAAGTTAACTAAGTCTCGAATGTACACATTTCTTCCCCCTGATTGTTGTAATCTATCGAAATATTCATCCAAAAAAGAAAATGTCCGAAGAAAGATAAAGAAGCATAAGACAAGGACCTGATGGTGGTGATGGTACTGATGATGGTGATGGTAAAGGCGATCTAGGTCTCTTACGAGACGATGATAACAAAAGTGATGGTGATGGTGAAGATGATGATGTCAAGAGTGATGGTGGTGGTAAAGATGATGATGGCAAGAGTGATAGTGGTGGTAAAGATGATGATGGCAAGAGTGATAGTGGTGGTGAAGATGACGATGGCAAGAGTGATGGTGGTGGATGAACAACTAATGTCAAGGTAGTCTGAGTGAGAAGTGACTCGGCAATCTCAATCAGATCCTTGCCTGGTGTGTCATCCTCTAAAGAGTCGAAGTCTAGGTCTTTAACAACTCGTGTTTTAGACCGACATTTATCCCGAGATGTGATTTCTTTTCTACTTTTAATTGGAATTATTATTTTTCGTTTTGACCGTTTTAACAAAAATCGTCGTTATTGGTTGAGTTGCGAGCCGCGCTTAGGATTTTATCCGTTTAAGCATTTAGAAATTTTAATTTTTGTTATTCCAAGATGGTGAATGATAATGTGTAGTCTAATGAAACATGTCTTCCATGACGGACAAGTGGTAATTTAGTTATTTAATGATATCGCGCCAGGCAGTTTTTAACTTAGGAAGTAGATAGTAATAGATAATGCGTATGCTATTCTGATATGTCCTTAAGAGCCAGTTATAGTCTAGAGTTACTAATGCAACCTAGTTCTCTATAACCAAGTGGCTCTGATACCAATCTGTCACACCCCCAAATTCACTGCAGCGGAAGACTGGATTTGGGATTGTGACTTCATGGCGTGAAGAGGACTTGATACGAGAGATAGACCTCTACATGCCAATATACCAATGCAGACTCCATATATTCCGTAATATAGAACACCTGAGAAAAACATTGCTAAAGTGTCAACATAAAGTTGGTGAGTTCATAGGTTTCGTTGTTTGATAATAATGATGAACCACAAGATTTATAACCATAGCATGAAATATAGCAATCCTATATATCACAATGAAAAGTATTTACTATTGTCTAAGCTCATGACACCGAAGCGTTAACAAGTACCATCATAGATAAGCCCATGCAGATGTCCAACCCGCGACATCCGTAACTGACTCAAATGAAACTGTGTTTGCTTGACTAATGTCAGTCCAAGACAAACAGGGATGTCAATCCCGATAGATCTATCCATAACATTCGCGCTTACAAGAATTAACGGTTCATGATAAATTGGGCAACATAGCAAGTTGGGTTGAATAGGGACTTAGACCCAATAGTAAATCAGTAAATGTACTTGTGTTCAACTGTTAAAAATAAGCAATGTCCTCACCCCAAAAGATGATTTAAAACAGTAAAGTAGGGGCTATGAAAACTCACCTTGTCGGTTAATCGATGGATATTGAGAGTGGATTAAGGCACGTCAAATAGCGACTCAATCAAACACCTAAGTAATTATAATAGTTTCTGAGTTTACATTCTAAAATTTAATGTACGAAGTAAATTATGCAAATGGTTAGAAGGCATGGTCGTTTATGGGTTAACGTTTTATGTTTTCAATGTAACAACCCACTCCGGAAAGGAGGCCGAAACGTCATAATCATGGTGTCATATCAAAGCATAATAAAGGCATAAAGTCTGAGTCTACATTCTAAACATATGTAATGAATTATGCAATTGGTCAAAAGGCTTGGTCGTTTATGAGTTAACGTTTTATGTTTTCAAAGTGTTGATTTAAACCGTTGGCTCTATGGATGGTACACAAATACGCTCTTATAAGTATTTATACCTAATTTGATAAAATTATGTATTAATAAATTATAATCACACGGTCACAGGGTTAGGACAATTTATGTTTTTTAAATATAACTATTATTTACCAATTATTTGGTTTACATATATATGTTTATCTCGCTCTTTTTTCCTACTCTAGTCGTCACTTACGTTTTGTCTTGCAGTTCTTGTGAGAACGTCAAATAATTTTTTATAAAAATTATTTACTTATTTTTTTATATTCTCATGTTTCATGGTTTACGATTTAAGTCCTATGGCTTTTAAAAAAATTATGATTTAACTCAATAAGTTTTGAAACTATTTTTAGTGTTAATTAAAATTTATGAGTCGGGGTAAACTCTCTTATCGGTTTAAAATTTCGTTTCCATTGTTAATAATTTTAAAGCATCGTAAATTATCGTTTCTAGCTTATACTCGTTAAAATAAATATACTTGTTAAAATAACTGTACTTGTTAAAATAAATATACTCGTTAAAATAACTATACTTGTTATCAAGTTGTCAACCCATTTGGAGCTCGAACCGAAAGTTCGATAGCTACGCAGGTAATTTTATCTACATATCAGAATTTATAATTTAAAGTAGTATAGATATCTCTATGTCAACTTGCTAAAAATGCACTCTTTTATTTCTTACAACTCCACCACGTGACTACATATAATAATTTATGTTCTATCATCTTCTTTGCTTTCTTTTTGGTTGAACCCTGACGCACAACAGTGAGTTGTTAACTCACTGTTTTTGTTTCCTTCCTCTTGTAACAAAGCCCATATCTATATATTAGTTTTCTTCCTATTCTTGCATGTTTACATCTTATTCAGTTAGCAACAACACGGGTCCATTTTAGACACAAGGACGTTCGGTGTGTGGAGCAACTCAACAGCAGATGCTGCGTTCCTTTCTCTTTGTTGCGCAAAAGTCACGACAAGGCAGCAGCTTGCTGTGAAACCCACTGTTTCGACAGTGGGAGCGGCCCCCTTGCGTCGCGCTTGAACACAAATGGGGTAGTCCCATTGGTCATGCGTTTACGAGGATTAGGTGTGAACCAACGAGCATGGTTTGCTTGACATTCATTAAAATCTGTGGCGCACCAACGACGAGTAAATGACTCGTTGTGGTTTATCTGGTGACAGTTGGTCACGCCCCTATTACACATTGAGGTCACGACATGAGAAACTCTACGAAATTTCACGTGTATGTTTTTTAGGTTTGCATAAGAAAATTTCCTGGTTGGTTACCCGCCCTTAGGAACGATGAGTCGTTTACTAGTTTTCCCATACGTCGTTATTTTATGTATGACACGACCCAAACCCTTGTATGTGTATGCACATATTAACCACGCATGGTTTACATGTCGTGTACAGGTCATGCGAGGCCAAGGTTCGTTAAGCCATATGGTGATCAACATATTAATGTTAAAAGGTGAGGATGACTTACCGAGGTTTAAAGTTTGCCTATTATGATGAGAAAAATGGTGATGAGGATGGGTCGACCTCCCTTGGCTTCTACACGTTCCAACTCGACGTCTTAAGCTCACGAATGCAATGAAAACCCAAATTGAACCTTACTTATTCACTACTTGCTTATGAATGATTTGTGTTAAGTGAGAAGTGCATGGCATCCCATTTATACTAGTGGTCGTTCCCTCATTCCAGATAATTTTCAAATTTGTATGAAAGTTGGCATTATTTTCATTCATATTGAGGAATTAGCAATGATGAGTGTGTTTCGTTTTAAACACTATATTTGTCATTGACTCATGACGCAATTAAGAATGCTTGCTAAACTTTGACTACCATTGGTTTAATTTGGATCAGGGTATTGACATGTGAGAATTAAATGAGGGTTAGGTACCCAAGTGATGAGACGTACCCATTTCTTGTGGGGTTTGAAAAGAAATGAGAAAACTAGTAGGGTATTGTGTAGGGATTTGCGATGATGGATGTTTGGCCATTATTATGAGTTGGTTTTATGTATTTTCATGTGCATATATCTGATATTGGTTTATATGCATTCTTAAGTGTATATTGCTTTTGAATTCTTTTAAAGGTTTACATGGCAGTTTGTTTGAAACGTAGATAGATGTCTTTTTCCTTTTTTGTTTATTTTTCCTATTTTTTTTTTTACCTTTTATTTTTTATACTTTCCTCGCTTATTCTCTTTTCTCACCCCTTTTCTTTTTCTTTGTTTTTCTCTTCTTTTTTCATGATATAATAATCTAAGTAATCGATCTTCGTTTGAACAAAAAAAAAAGATATTGCTTTATGACTACGTGTTCTAAAATATCCTCTTAGACACAAGAGTAATAGTGGTGATATTTGTGTGCAGATTAAACTTTTTATGACAAAAATAATGCGTTGACGACCATAAGATGACTTCTCGTTGAAAATTATCGGTAAACTTGTAAATTTGCAGTACGTGACTTTTACTTTATGCAAGGAGAATCTAATTTTTTTCTTACGGGGTGTCACATCCTCCCTAAGTTAGAAGATTTCGCCCACGAAATCGAGACGTTGTAGGAGATTGCGAATTTATGAAGGTGTGAGGGTATTTGTTCTTAAACTGGTTCTTACGTATTCCTAATTGAATAACTCGCTATCAAGACGAGCCAAGGTGACAAAATGTTTGAAATATGCCCGTTGAAGTAAACGACAAGGCCTTAAATTATTTACCTTCTCAGTCTTTGCCTTATAAATACCACTTTTCTCTTCTCAAATTTTCAAATCTTAATCCCACTACAAAGATATTTTGAATGGCATGCTCGCTTCCCCATACCGATTCTGAAATCGAAGCCTTGGTGCAGAGGTTAATTAACGAAGATAAGGGTCGTCAGGATGTGCTTTTGGATTTAGCTTTTCAGTTTGAAGATTCATGTGCTGTCAGGGACGATCTTAGAAAAACCTACGAGAAATGTAATGACATTTCTCAAGAGAGTCGTGCCTTGATTTGCACTCTTTTAAAAGAAAGTTCTGAAAAGGATCGCAAGTTGCATCTTTCTATGTATGGAAAGGCGGCACAACTACAGAAACAAATGGATGCTAAGTCGGCTTGGTTCCAAGAAAAATATTCCGGCCGTACACATGGAGGTATAGGTTGCTCGTCATCACCGACTAATTGCCCTCTTACCGAGAAAGAGTTCCATCAACTCCGTATGGATGAAGAAGCTCTAAAAGAAATGTTGGAAGAAGAGGCCATGAACAAAAAGGCGCAAGAGGAGAAAATTAGGCAAGAACAAGCTGAGAATGATGCATTCTTTTTAGAATTTGGGGTAGTGAGGTACGACTCAGATTGTGAGTCATCGGATTAATGGTCTAAGTATTGTTGTAACCATGTTGTTGTACTACTTTGAATAAAACATTGTTGTCTTAACTATGTACTTGTATTTCCACTAAACCAACGGCTATCATGTTAGTTGTCTAGTAAGTTCAAATGAATGCATTTGATTTCTGTAGCATCAAAATGTTTGTTTCGTGACTGTTGCCTTGCCATGATGTATCTTGAATGGGATAATTGAGTGACTATGACTACTGTCTCCACACAGTATTTTAAAGTGTTTGCGTGGTAACTCTGTATTGAATAATTGAGTGAACATGATAATAATTAAGTTAACATGATTGTTGTCCCTCTACAGTATGATAATGTGATTTAGGGATAGTGTTATTAATTTGTAAAAAAAAATTCCCAAAGTAATTATTTTAACAGTCTGAAACCCTTTTGGTGATTGATCTTTCCTTTAGGGTTTGAAATAAGATTTAAATTTTTATAGGGTGTCGCGATCCTTTTAAGTCAGAATCTTTGTCCTGAATTCAAATGTTTTACTCGTGGCGTGGGTTAAGAAAAGGACAAAAGTGGCAAGTGGGGCTCCAATGGCTAGAATGTGGCGAGCCGTTACCTCCATTATATGTATATATACACTTTGCCCATTTCTTGCATTTGTCAAGACGCAAAATAAGTTTCCTTACTTAAATTTTCATCCGTCCTTAACTTAAAATGTCGTATTT
>BQNB010080784.1:8295-29827 GCA_026074375.1 Tanacetum coccineum
CATCATAGCATCGATCTTTGGCTCCAAGTCCAAATTTTTTATGACCATGTTAATCCCATCACAAGACGAACCATTGACCAATCATCCGGTGGTAAGCTTCGTGACCTCAACACCGAAGAATCCTGGGCAATATTAGAGAACCTCATCCTCTATGACAACGAAAGTTGGAATGACCCAAGGGATTTCGTTAAGTCGGTCAAGGCAATCCAATTGCCTCAAGATGTCCCGAGTACATCCGACCGCCATCTAATCGAGCTTGAAAATCAAGTTCAACGCTTGATGGAAGCTCATCTTGCTCCGACACAACCTACTCAAGTAAACAAAATCACTACCCCATGTGATATCTGCAGTGGTCCCCACGACACTCGTCATTACATGGAGAACCCCAAACAAGCCTTCGTTGAATACGCATCCTCACGTACCGATGAAGCAGGAGGTAAGTGGTATACCTTTAAGCCCAAGCAAAACAACCTTGGTGACACCTATAATCCGTCATGGAGAAGTCACCCAAACCTAAGGTGGAGACAACCTCAAAACTCCCAAAATAATTTTTCAAACCCACCTAACCGGTTCTAACCCAATGGTTCGATCCCGAACCATTCCTTCAACAACCGTCCTCAAAATTTTAACAATCAATCAAATATAGAAGGGCTGGTTTCTGAATTCATTGCATCTCAAGATGCTAGACTATCTAAGTTTGAAGCCGATTTCAAACAACAGCAAAGCGAGATAACCAACAAAATTGACACCGTGTTGAAGGCTATCACCGACCGAATAACCGACATGCTGCCTAGCGATACGGTTAAGAACCTGAAACTGGGGACCCATCCAGTCTCGTCTGCTCAATCTTACCAAACTATCGATCCCCAATGCTCATCTCACCCTTCCAACTCAATCAATGCCATCAAGGCACATTTAAGCCTGTAGCAACCCGAGGTTGAAACCGAACCACCACACCCAGAAGAACCCGAACCAACTCTTGAAGATGAATTCCAAGATTTGCATCTTAACCTTCCGGTTCTTGAAGTCCTAGCTCACGCTCTAATATATAACGCTATATTAGATAAATACGTTGAGAGCTTAGAACTAGGCCAAAACGGATCAACATTTGTCCAAGGGGAAACACCTGCAAAGATGGGAGACCCCGGGCTATTCACTTTACCTTGTAGATTAGGGGGCTCATAACCTTTCGACACACTAGCTGATTTAGGATCATGCGTAAACATAATCCCATTTTACCTCTTCAAAAAGCTTAACATCGGATTATTAGAAGAGACTGATCATATCTTCGGATTGGCTGACGGAACCAAATCCTACCCCGTCGGAATCGTTAAAGACGTAGAAGTCCACATAGGAAGACTAAAACTATTAAATGATTTCTATGTTCTCGATATGAAAAAGGACCCCGAGACCCCTTTACTTGCAGGAATAGGATTCCTAGCTACCGCCAACGCAGTTATAGATTGTAGGATGGCTAGAATAGCCGTAGGAGAAGGAATCACTAGGTCGGTATTCAGTGTAAAAGGAGTAGACTTAGGAGAGGAAGAAGCACCTTATTGGACCACACTTGGAAAAAGGGAATCCTATAAACCCCGACCGAGCATGAATGAGATAGGCGCAAAACCCCCTTACTACGCTAGGAAAGACTTCTTAGACTGTCATTTGCCCGGAGAATGGGAAATTTCTAGAGATGCCGAGCTTAATCCTTTCAAAGATACCTTGGTGTTTAGGAGGATGGTAGAGTTCCTGGGAGCCATACCCATTAACCTTAAGTGTAATATTTGGGAGTCAGAGAACCTAATTGAGAAACCAATTAACTGGGACAAACTACCCAAAAACGGAGATGGAGCATGGCATGCCAAGATTAGATTAATCGACCCCGATGGAGAGGAATTTACCAAAACCCTTCAATCAATTCCCACCACTAGGAAGCTCTCTGAAAGGGAAAGTCCAAGGGAAATCATCGACTTGGACCACTTCTACGACACGTGACGTGTGGCTTCGAGTCTAGCTACAAGACTCGTAAATAAAGAAAAGCGCTTCTTGGGAGGCAACCCAATTTACTTTTCCCGCAAATTAGGAGTGTCATGTGTGTTTTAATTCTTTTCCATTTGTTTTATTATGTTTGAATTATCTTGTAATCATGCTTTGTATTGTCTTTAACCTCGTCTTAATTTCAATCAAAGGTATTTTGCAAACAATAAGTGTAGGGGAATTTATCCGGCTTTTGAGCCAAATTCAAACATGTTAAATGAATTGTTTAGATTAATTCGCGTCAGTATCGAGTCATATGATTGAAGTGTTAAATCTCAAGTTTTATGCAGCCATTTATACAGGAACTAACTTATGGAATCAAGTGTATGAAATTTTTCATCAAAAACAAAAATTTTGTTTTCACAGACTGTGGAGACGGCGTCACAATTAACAAGTAACGCCGTCACCATGACACCTATGACGGGGTCACACCAACCTCGACGGCGTCAAACGCCCAGGTCCAGAAAACTCAAGGTTTTTAATTATTTTTAAAATAAAGCTTGCATAACATTTAATATATGAATTCTTCTGTATAAACCTGCAAAACCTAATGAGTTTAACAATTCTTTCATCCTATCTATCAAGTCGAACCCTAAATTCACATTGTATATTGGTAAATCACACATTTTACGCTTGGTATAGTTGTCTTTGTCTTTGATTACAAGTTATATTTGATGAGGAGAATCTTGGAAGTTCTTAGGAAGTTTCATTGGATGATTCTCGGAGGATGATTTAACCAGTTATCGCATGTTTCTTCTCCATTATTGAGCAAACTAGGGGAGTACTAGTTTCTTTTCCTTGTTTTCTTTTCCCATTATTCATTTTAACGGGTACTTCCAGAGAACATTGGGGACAATGTTCAAAATAAGTGTGGGGGGAAATAAGCCTTAGAAACTATTTCTTCATTTGTCATTTGCTTTGTCCTTAAAAAGATGGGTAATATATCAAAACATAGCATAAAAGGGAGATTTTTACCAAAATTTAAATTTTTTTACGACACATACCAACGAAAACCGAGTATTACTAGCGTCCCATGGATAGGAATTTATATGACTAGCACAATAACCCTCAAAATTCCACCCCAAAAATGTGAGGTTCGCCCTTAGATCTTTAGGAATTCGGGTACCTATCATCGATAACCCAAGATGATTTTATCTTTACTCGGTTTGAGTTAAGGAGTGAGCAGTCACATGTGTCTATTCCGTCATTACGGATGTGTACGTATGGTCTTCGTCGCCTTTTCTGGAATGTCTGGTGTTAGTAAAATTCATATGAGTGTACCGGTAGCATATTAAATTCTAGAACTTGTTTTTGTGATGCATTCCGAGACCGCATAGTAAGTATTAGGATTTGCTTGATAAGAGGCATTAGGAATAACCCATGTTTTAAACCTGTAATTGTTATGATGGTCACCTCGATCATATAACTATCCCACACCCTTGCCATGCACTCACCTTTAGTGCAGGATACCCTAGTACAACCCTCTAAGCCTATCCTTTTTCATGGTTCTTGTAATTTTCTGGTTAATCCGGACTATTAATGAAGAGCATTGACACCCTTACACCAATTGTTACACCCAAAAAGCCTTAGCCTACCTTATTAGTACTCACCTTTAGTACATTATTGTTTTAACCCAAGTTAATTATTGAGTACACAGTTGCTAAGTGTTTATCCTTGTAAATACAGTTTTGGGATGATTGGGATTCATGGTAGTATTTATTTCGCGGAAGAATAGGGAAGAAAAGTTAAGTCAATACCCCCATATGTTTGTCAAATGATCTCCATGTTATTTTGATCCACCTCAATACGGGTCATTAGTTAGATTGTATATTTCGAGCATGTAAAAGCTCAAGTGTAGGGGTACGTGTTATAAACCCCCATGTTGTATTATGTTACTTATAAAAAAATGAGAAAAGAAAAAGAAAGAGTTTGATGTAGAGTTGTGTAGAGTCTGTATATCTTCGTCCGAGTCTTGGCTTAGCAACCAAACCAAAGTGTATTCGTGTAAATAATTAGCTAACCCTTCCACTCCAAATTCACCTAAAGCCACCCAAATGTATCCCATCTGTTTCCGTTTCCATTGTATGTTATCTTACACCTACACCTCACAACCCTTTAAAAGACCTCTTAGATAGTAATGAATAATACTTGCACCTAGCGATGGAGGTTTGATCCTTTACCAAGCCTATGGTAATTCATATGCTATGACAGGTAATGAGTGTGATTTTCTGTTTCCCCCCATATGTTATAAATTATTATACACCCGAGTGAAAGAGAGAATCATAAACACTTATGTGGGGTGCTAGTATATACTTTCTGTGCTTTTAATTATGAGGTCTAGAAAATTGTGTTGTAGAATATGTTTAAAGAGTAGGTAAAATGACCCCTCATATTGTTATTGTCTAGATAGAAAAGCCCATTTGCTTGTGGACAAGCAAATCCCAAGTGTAGGGGTATTTTTGTTTTTTGAGGGGAAGGTAAAATTTATAAAAACAAAGCCCAAAAAGGCAAAGTGTACAAAAAAAACCAAAGAGAAAGGATTTAGGACACATCCCTAAACCCTACCAAACCTTTGGCTAGAAACAAAAAGGCAATGGACAAATCCCATGCTCACATACAAAAAACCAAAACTAATACAAAAGAGAAAACTACATACTTCTAATCAAAACAAAAATCATAACACATGATACAGACTGCAGGTCATAGATTCCATACACAAGCTAATATTACTGAAGAGGATAGCAAACTCTAAATCATCAAAAAATGCTGAGACCAATCAACATCCTCTAAACCATCACCATAAGCTAACCTCCACCAGAAAGAACATAAGGAACTATGAGAATGCCAGTCCCAATCACTACTTCTTGTACAGTCTTGAAACAAGATGAAAACCAAATAAGTAATCACCCAAACACCCTGTCTCATTAAAAAACCTTGCCAAGTAAAACCCAAAGGGAAAAACCTTGAGCAAGGAAAAAGAGTATAGGACCAATAAGCATAGTCTTGGATAATAGTCTTGTGAATCTGCATGTCATCCATAATTCTACAATAACTATCTGTTGTACCTGTAACATATCATTATCATACCTGACCTTAATCAGTTTGAAAACATAGGGAATAATCTCAAACTAAGATAAGGGACATTTCATATTTCTACCATTCATACCCATGGATAGGAAACCAAAGGAACAATCTACTAAGTTAGAACAAACAAGCTGGTCTAAAAGCATAGAAACAAGGTCCCTCCAACTCCACCCAGTCTTCCATGGTCCAGGATACTTAAAGGCTAACCTTTCAACAGTCCTAACAAACTATCTATCTAAACTACTCCAATCCCATAAATTAACCATAAAAATTCTATTGCAATCCCACATACCAGTACTAACATAACTTTTGACATTAGAGCAATATAATCTAATTTTGCTGACCCAAACATTCCTAATGTTAGCAGGCTTGAGAAATTTAGGTTGTATCATCATTAATATCCATCATATCAGACATAAGATCATCAATCATGCATTTATATTTATGCATTTTATCAATAGGAAAATTCCATACCTCAGAAGCCTTGATAACCTCATTTGTAACTTTAAGTTTTAAACCCATGACTCTGAGCCTCACAGCTTCAACCACAAGCTTAAAAATTACCTCATTAGATCTACCAGCATCTCCAAAGAGCCTTATGTTTCTTTCCTGCCATATATAATACACAGAAGCACCAAGTACCAATCTTTGAATCACACTCCATATTGTGTTCTTAGCAGGCAAGTTAACTATACTTGAAATGATCTGAGGCCATGAGTTAGACACATACTCAAGCCTAGCCATACCTTTTAACCTTTCCCAAAGTCTTTTAGCTATGGTACAGCTAAAAAATAAGTGGCTATGAGAATCTTTGCAAAGTTTACAAAAAAGGCACCTTATGTCCTGAACATTCATCCACCTAGAAATCCTATCCTGAGTCTTCAACCTTCCTTTAATAGCCATCCATAAAATAAAGGAATGTCTTGGAATACATTGAGAAAACCATACATGATCATACTAAAGAACCTTAGGAGGATTTGCCTTTAAATCCTTCCAAACCTCATTAACATTAAAATTCTTCTCCTTACCTTTCTTGTTAATCCAAATCACCTTTTCATCATTATTCTCAGAAAGAGTAGGAACAGGAATGTCTAAAACATCCTTAAATCTTGTGTCCCAAACAGTTGGCCATATCCACATACCATTCTCAACTAAATTAGCAACTTTAGTACTTAAAATAAATCTATCTTGCATGAGAGAAGAAATTTTTATTAGATTACACAAAGGACCCTCTTTACACCAGTTGTCAAACCAAAAAAAACAATCCCTACCATTACTAATTTTAACCTTCACAAAACCTCTAATTTTGTTTCTAAGAGCTAAAATCTGTTTCCATACCCAAGAAGAGTGATGGCTAGGATCCATATCCCACACACTATGATCCATCAAATAGTGATTTTTGACCCATTTTACCCATATTAAGTCCTAATTGATGACCACATTCCAAAGATGCTTGGCCATCAAAGCCTCATTCCACACATAAATAGACTTCAGACCAAGGCTACCTTTACTTTTCTGCAAACATACATCCTTCCAAGCAACATATATCTAATATTCCTCTTCCCATCAGATTTCCATAAAAATTCTTTAAAAATCTTGTTAATTTCATCACAAACCCCTTGAGGCAGGATAAACATAGAAGCCCAAAAGACATTCAGAGAGCTCAACACATAAGCAATAAGTTGAAGCCTTCCTGCAAAGGAAAGACTTTTGTTCCTCCAGTCCTCCACTCTTTTCTTTACTTTATCCAATAAAATAGTGCAATCATCTCTAACAATCCTATTAACATTCAAAGGAATACCCAAATATCTTATAGGAAATGAGCCTTCTCTAAATGGCGTAGCAATCATAATATCTCTTTTTCACATTCTCAGGTACATTTCCAAAATAAACTGTACTTTTGGCCATATTAGGTCTCAAACCAGAAGACAAGCAGAATTCATCTAAAGCTCTTCTAAGAACTGAGGCAGATACCATATCCCCATGGCAAAATAACATCAAGTCATCAGAAAAACATAGGTTTAAAATGCCCAAACCTTTACAACCCCAATGATATTTAAACTTAGCTTTATTACAGACCTGTCTTTTAAGCATAAGGGTAAAAACTTCCATAATAATTGTGAAGATATTAGGAGAAACAGGGTCTCCTTGTTTAAGACCTCTCTTTGATTTAAAAAAACCATGAGACTCCCCATTAATGCAAATAAAGAAAGACGCTGAAGAAAGGCATACCATAATCCAATTAACCATGGTTTTATGAAAGCCAAAACTGAGAAGACAGAACTTCAAGAATTCCTAAGAGACAATATCATATGCCTTCTGGATGTCCACCTTGAAAGCACATCTAGCACCCTTCATTTTACCTAAATAACCAAACATTAATTCTTAAGTTAACATAATATTATCACTTATTTGCCTTCCTTCAATAAAAGCACTCTGGTTAGAATCAATGATTCCATTAAGCATAACCTTGATTCTATTTGAAATCACTTTAGTAATACATTTATAGACCACAGTGCAACATGCAATGGGCCTATAATCAGCCACTTTAACCGGATTATTGCATTTAGGGATAAGAGAAATGAGGGTAGTGTTCAGTTCCCCCAACATCTTTCCACTAATAAAAAATTCTTTGATAGCAGAACAAAAGTCCTTCCCAATAATCTCCCATGAGGCTTTAAAAAACCTAGATGTGAAACCATCAGGTCCGGGTGCCTTATTATCATCAATATCAAACAAGGCTGCCTTGATTTCTTCATTAGAAACATCTCTAACCATATACAGAGCACTAACAGCATCAATCTTCTTAATGAACAGGCCATCAGGGTCTTCAACAGGGAATGTCTCTTCACATGTACCAAAAAAACTTTCAAAATGGTCCACAAATATAGGAGCAACATCATCGTTATAAAACATAATTCCCACATCATCCTCAACACTAATAATTCTATTCCTGCTTAGCCTTCCCTTAAGAAAATTATGAAAGTAAGCACTATTGTGATCACCCTCTTTGAGCTATTCAATTTTAGTCTTCTGCTTCAGGACCTTTTCCTCATCCATCACAGCATCACTATAAGCACTATTAATAACCATCTCAGCCTCTTTAAGATCAACACTTTGAGGATCCTTGTCAAGCTCAGTTTGAATCTTTTTGAGTTCATCCCTAAGCTTCTTAACTTTCTCAAAAACATTACCATTCCTTTTATTCAACTCCCTAATATGTCTTTTCATATTCTTCAGCCTTTTAGCAAAAATAAACATAGCAAAACCATAAACAGAAACATTCTAATTATCCTTAACAACTTGGTGAAATTCCTTCTTATTAGTAAGGTAATTCATAAACCTAAAGGACCTTTTCCTTTTAGTAGCAGAACAAGGAATAACCAGAAGAGCAGGGCAGTGATCAAAAGTTACATTAGGAAGGAAATTGGCATAACAGGCCTCAAATATATCAAGGAAATCACTATTCCCCATGACTTTATCCAGCTTCTTCATAATACCATTCTCAAGATTTTTACTTTTTTGAACCCAAGTATAGAATAACCTATTCCTAGCTAAGTCTTTCATATCAAGCTGTTGAACACAACTCCTAAACTCTCTAATCCCTTGATATACATTAGCAAACCCTTTAGAATGGTCTTCAAAATACAAAATGGCATTAAAATCACCCATCATAACCTATGGTTTGTTATCAATAATACCCATATGATCAATAAGGTTCTCCCATAAGCCTATTTTATCCTTAGGTTCATTTTTACCATAAACAAAAGAAATAAAGAATTTTCTCTTATCTAGGATTAAACTCACTTCAAAATGCATAACCTGACCATAACTAGACAACAAAACAGCATCAACCATATCAGGATCCCATCCTACAATAATCCTACAATTTCTACTAGCATCCATAACATTAGACACCCATATCCATCTACCAAAAACATTATTACAAGCCTTACTCACCAACTTCTTATTAAGTCTAGTTTCAACTATAGCACAC
Organism: Tanacetum coccineum; assembly: GCA_026074375.1. NCBI lineage: Eukaryota > Viridiplantae > Streptophyta > Magnoliopsida > Asterales > Asteraceae > Tanacetum > Tanacetum coccineum. The sequence continues at coordinate 17,411 of BQNB010080784.1, forward strand.
ATACTTAAACTATTCTCAGAAATAAGCATTTTAATTTCATCTTGCTTAGAGGTATCTGTCATACCCCTAATGTTCCATGCTGCAATGTTAATATTCATTTTAAAAAGAAGGGGAAATACCAGCATCATCATTATTTACCATGTATGCCATAGAAGCATCCACAATACTTGAAACCACATTTTGAGTCATGAAGTTAGCATGAGCAGAGAAGTCTTCACTCACTTTATCATCCATGGCATCATTGAACTTCATCTTCTTGTTCTTCTCATTTATATCATAATCATTCAAATCAGAATTAGCCTCATAGAATTCTAACATCTCATCTGTCCAACCCTCTTTAACTTTATCATCAAGAGGCTTTTTAGACAAAATAAACAACTCCACCTCAGCCAATTGCTTCTTTAAGATCAACTTTTCAATTCTATCAAATTCCTTACTATAAGCTTCAGTATAAACAAAATCAAATGCTTGATTCCTAGAGGAACCAGAATTTTCCATTTCTGCAACCACATTTTCCTTAGCTTTCATAGTGACATTTACATCAAAATTACTTTTACTAGTACTGATATCACCTTCAAGTATCTTAATTCTATTCTGCAACAATTCTATCTTAGCCTTTTTCTCCATACTATCACACTTTGTTTTGTAGTATTCTTGAAGATCCTGAGGCCACTTAACTGATTCCTCTTCACCAATTGGAATTCCCATATCACAAGCCACATCAATATTAATTTTAATACCCTGCTATTCATTCATTTTATCATCTTGTTCCTCATCAACAAGTGCTAAAAACCTGTTACTTAGACTAAAATTCTTTTGAGTAATACGTTTTACTTGAGTAGCTTGATCCTTTCTAACTTCCTTACCCATCTCTTGTTTATTCATACCCTCCATATCAGATGTCTTTTCTTTAGCCATATTTTTCATAGGAACATATCTCTTCCCATCATTGACTTGCACATTATTAAAGCCACCTCTACCATTAAAAGATCCCTGCCCCTAGAACTAAAACCCCCTTTTTCCCATAAACATACCTCCCCTACCATATCTTAAACCATTTGCACTTTGCTGCTGAAATTAAGAGCCTGCAGGGTCTACACCAGGCCTAGTAAATTTTCTACTTGGAACAGATTGCCACCCATTAGTACCCTTTTGCTCATCATTAACTTTAGTACTAGCCTGAGACTTAGCTACATTTCTCTCAGTTTTTTCTTCCTCACTTAAAGGCCTGTTGTTGCACCCTTTAAAACTATGTCCAAACACACAACAATAAGAGCATAAAGGAGGTTGCCAAGCATATTCGACCCTTAACTTTATTGTTCTATTTAACTTTGGGTACCAAATCTCCACATTATCAACAATTCCTTCAGTAGCATTAACCTCAATCAACACCCTAGCAAAACTGGCCCTCCCATACCCTCTTTCACACATAGAAGTAGTCACTTTGTCCATAATAATGGGGGTTCCAATTCTACTTGCAATTATACTAATACCCTCCACATTCAATGCCTCAAGAGGCACATTGTAAATCTTGACCCATAAGGGTATTCTAACTGGCTCATGTTTTTCAAGACAAATACCTGCAACCCATCTTTGCAAAAACAATGGTTTCTGATCAACAAGCCTTGGTCCATTTTCAATAACATTTTGAAGCCCATCTTCAGATTTAAACTTGAAAAAGTATAACCCCCCCTCATTTACTATGATTTCATCTAACTGGTAAGATCTCCACATCCTTTTAAGGTGACCTACAATCTCTCTATAGCTCATTTTAAACCAAACAAAATGACCTACAACAGTTAGGCCCCACTTCTTGCTACCTTCTTCAATAACAGGATCCATGTTCATAACTTTCCTACCCTCCTTTGTAGCACATGGAACCAACTTAAGCTTATTATCACCCACAAAATTAGTACCCTGCACAGCATTACTAAATGAAATAGCCTTCTTAAAACTACTATTTTCCTGCATTTCAAAATCCCTAACACCACTAGTCATGCCAAATTCATTCTTACTATTCCTCATATTCCTAACATTATTATTACCCCAACAATTCCTACCTAAATTCCCAAGTAAATCCCCACTATCGCTACCAGCCAAGTTGACATTAGGATTCAAAATAGGGTTAAGTTTAACTGGAGGTGGAATTTCAGGCACACTATCAAAAATTACACTACTCTTATAACTTTTCTTATCCAAACTAGCACTATTTAACTCAGGAAACATATCACTTACATTAGTAACAGGTTCATTGCCAAACACCCCCTTAACAACATCATCCTTATTTCTCACTTCATCCCTAACCTCCTTCTCTTCCAAACCCACTTCAGACACTAAACCATCTTTAGTAACATCATCCCCAGCCTTCATACTTTCCTCACCATCAAACCCATCTTCCATTCCTTTATCAACAATACCAATAACACCCTCCTTCGCCCCCGAGTGCATCCCACCTTTCTTAACATTAACTTGACCACTATATAACATCTTACCATGCTTTATAACCACCTTAGGCTCAGGGTTCATAGTCCTGGTGGTCTTCTTAGCTCTCAAAGACTTATCCGGTTTCTTTTTAGGTTTCTTATGAGTTTTATTAAATTCATTAGATTTGTCATACAGTGGAGGAGGATTAGGTAGATTAAGTGGATCAGGGTCATGTTCTGACTTGATTAAAAAGGTGGATTTAAACAAAAATCATTAAGGATTAAGGTATTTGGAATGTAAGATTGATGAATAGTGGATAACGGTAACAAAGGATAAGTGTGTGAGTGGGAAGAATCGTAATAAGGAACTAATAAAATGAATTAATACTAAGATGTTCGTAATGGATAATAGTGAAAAATAATATCAATTTGTATATAATAAAAAGAAGAACATAAATCCAAAATCAAATTTAAGATCCAACGGATGGATCAAAAATAGATGATGATTTCATGATAAAATTGCTTAGGGTTTTTAGAGAGAGAATTAAGTTTTAGTAGTGTAGGGGTATTTGATGAGGTGTCATTTTATACACTTTTTCAGGGTCGTTTAACCCCTAAAATCATGTGTTTATGCCCAAAATAGGTACTTAATCGTTCCTTTTCAGGTATTTCTCATTTGGAAGACATTTGGATGAATTACACGTGACTTGGGCTCATTTGGAGAAGAAACGGACGAGATTACAAACCAACACCAAGACTCTTGAAGATTTGTGCTCACAGAGCCTGGAGACGGCGTCACAAGCCACCGACTCAAACGCAGATCTAGAAGATTCATTTTACGACGGCGTCACGATTAAAACGCGACGCCGTCGCGTCGATTTTCTTATATATACAAACCCGAATTTAGGGTTTTGAGTGTGTAACTTTAGAATAAAAAGAGGGTACGAACCCTAGTTCGTTTAGCAGCTGTAGGAGACGATTTTAGGGCCTAAAAACCCTATTGTACTTCTTCCAATTCATGTTTTAATCAAGTAAGGTTTACTTAATCATTCAATATGTCTATGTGTTGTTTGATCTATTGTTCTTGCTTTATCTTTAACATGCTTGGCTAAACCTATTATTGTGTTTATTTATGATTGTATGAAACCTAGAATGTAGATCTTAGTGATGTTGCTTCTTGTGATGGATGTGCACATTAGGTCTTAGAAAACCAGCTTTCTGTCTATAATCGCTGTTGATATGTCTAGGGAAACGTGATTCTGTAGAAAGGATACCATCGGGTAACAGTCTTCATACTACCTTGCCCCCTAATATGGTTAATCCACCTTTAATGTATTTTACATGCACTTAGTAAACTCCTAGGAGCCGTGTAATAGTCTTCATACTACCTTGCATGTGCGTTGCTCTAGCGGCATACTAAGTAGATGGCAGGTTCGTGTAATTCGTTCATGCTTTAGGAAATAGTTACACAGATCATCACAAGGGTGGCAAGGCAACAACACTAGGAAAAGCGATCTAGGGTAATACATGATTAAATAGACACAATCTTTTATCTTATTGTTATCACCATTAGTTTAGATTATTATTAGTTTAATTAGCTAAAACTAACCCACCTCTCAATTATATGATTTACTTGCTTTCCATAAAATACAAAAATACAAAAAATAATCTTCCTTCAACCTTTAGAATTCTATTAGACTGTAATCAAGCCTTCCCAACCTATTCCCCTAGTGAATAATAAACAACCCCAAGTCTTGCCTATACTACACTACAACGATTAGGTGCACTACCTAGGGAGTTGTAAAACTTCTCGTGTAGAAGTCCTACGACAACCGCACATTATTTAAATTAAGTGATAAGTGTTTCTGTGATATTAATGATTGATATGTGATGATTATTAAAAGTGATTTCAAGTTTTTAATTGGTAAACCTTAAATTAAGTAGCTTTGAATGAAGCAAAATGTGTTTCGCTTGGAATGAATGAAACATGCGATGGTCGGTGAGACTCAAACCATAAGATAGTCATTATTCTAGTAAGAGAGAGTATAGAGAGAAACAAAAGTGTAAAATAGAATGAAAGTGTAAAAGATACAAGAGTCTCAACCCCTCTATGGAAGCCTTGGAGGGGTATTTATAGCCCACACGTATGCTAAGTATACAAGAATGTCTATTCTAGTCCCTGCGTATGGTGCTATTATAAACTATGGTAATTCCGTAAATGTCGTCACATAAAATGAAATCCTAACAATCTTTCCCCATGGTACGATATACGGAAATACTTATAATATTTTCCTAACAATTACATATTGATTAAGAACAAGAACTTCCACGAAACTTCCAATGTTGATGATGTCTTCTGTTGTCTTTGATTTCAAGTCTCCACTCCAACATGCATCATCTTTGTAGTACCTTGTAGGAGAAATACTGTAATAGGCACGAACTAAGTAACTCATACACTTCTGGTTAAAAAGAAGCTTCTGAATTAGCTTCCACCTAATTCATGCCGCATATTCTTGATTTAGAAGCTTTCAAAGCTTCCCCCAAACTAGCAATCCTCTCTTGAGCAGTTTCAAAGCTTTCTCACAAGCTTTGAATAATTAAGTACACAGCGGAATTAGTAGGATACCACATCAAATATTACTGCTTCTTTAAGAATAAGCTTAGTGATTGACGGTTCGGGGAAAACATAATCTGGATTAGCAATGTATCTTCTCACACTTGAATAATTCTTCTCATAACTCTTCCCCCTGGAAATTCAAATAATGCATACTAAGATTCACAAGATATCTCTTCCCCCATGTGGTTGAAGAAATGCACCCAAAAGCCATAAGTTAAAGCGCTGATTTTCTCTGCGGTTATAACATTTGTCTTCTCGACATGGCCTAACAAAAAGATTTTCAAGAAAGATGACTGTTTCAAGATTTCAAAAAGAAGAAAGGCAAAGATTCAAGGGCTATTTGAAGTGACCATTAATGGAGTAAACCCCGATATATCAAACTTGAAACTGAAGAAGCAGAAGCAGCAAGGAAAGTCCATGCTACTCATACAAGGATCGTGACTGAATTTGTCCCTGAATCTGCTAAGAAGAAGTTTGGAGGTAGAAGTTCTAAGAGTGTAGTCATTCAAGACACTCCAAGTGCTCCAAAATCAAAACCCGCCACTTCAAAGTCTAAGCTTAAAGGTGCTCCATCTCTTACTCAAGAAGAAAAAGAGGTTGTAGATATTATGCAAGATCTTAAAGAAAGTAAGAAGTCAAGCAAGAGACAACCTGGTCCTGGAGGCTCAAATAAAGGAACTGGTAGTAAATCAGGGGTTCCCAATGAGTCCACAGTCGTCTCTGCTACCTCAAGTGAAGGAACTGGTGTTAAACCAGGGTTCCCAATGAGGAAAAGGACATAACTGAAGAGAAGGTTATTCTAGAATGGGGAGATGAATAAGACAGTAAATATTCTGATGATGAAAATGATGATAATGATGATGTTGAGAAGGATGATAAAGATGGTGATGCTGATGACGAAGGCGATGATCATGTCAGTGATACACAAGATGCTGATGATGAAATGATCATATCAGTTATACACAAGATGCTGATGATGAATGATTGTGCAAATATGGGCACGATCAGGCTTCGATGAGATCGAAGAGTTCTTTGAGTGATTGTTGAGTTGCCAAGCCTTGAAATAACATGTGTCAACACAAATAAAAACACTATGTTAAATGAAGCGCAGGGGGTGTCCCTATGAATCACCTTTGGTGTGAGAGTAAGTATGTGCTTTGTATTTGGTAAAGTATGATAGTGTAAGTAAGTGTATGAAGAGTTTTAGCCATACCTGGAGCCCTTACCATCTATTTATAGGTGTAAAAATAAGATGGGACGGGGCTTAAGCATAAAGATGGTGATCATAGGGGTGTGTCCCCTTCGATTAAGGGTGTGATTCTTGGGTTGCACCTGTACCACGTTCTCTATTTTAGGTAGAAAAACTCCCTGATAGAGATGGAGAATGAGGTTTTGACTGTCTGGACCTTCGCTCTGTTTCATCGGTTGGACCATCGCGAAGGGTGTAGGGCTCGGCGTGGCGGTATTCCTCATATGGTAACACCTAGAGGTAGTTTTACGCCACTCGAAACTATTCAAAGGTTATTGGTTGTAATTGGGATAAGATCCCATTCGGACTTCGAAGGGGAGGCCTTCAAACCAGAGAGGAGGGTACGTCATCAATCCCCTAGTCGAATGTAATGTATACATCTATGTATGTATTTCTTTCGACTATCAATATGCGAACTAAGTCATACGCCATGCCGAAAGCTTATACTTGCCATGTACATTAAATGCTACTTCCTTTTAATGGGGGAGTTATAGTTAGTGAGCGTAACAAGATAAAGAAAGGTCCTTCTCGAGAAATGTGGCTTCTTCTTTTTAAATTTCGAACATCTTTATCAATCCTATCAGACACGTGGTATGGCAATTTTTTCCCTTCGTTGGTGTGTAAGGATAGTTACCTCGTATTCAATTTTTACCTTTTCATTCGTTTCTAACTATAGATTATTCTCCTTAAGGTAACTGCTTCTTCTTCCTTCTTTCTATGGATTCCAAATTTACTTTCACCTCTCAAACATGTACGCTAACAAGAGAAAAACTGAATCAATTTGTTATTGACTTTGACATTCCCCAGGATGTCAATGTCATTCTTCCTAAGAAGTCGCAGACCATATTAGATGCCCCTTTGGGTTACATTGGTCTATATACTCATCACTTTTCTCTTTCCAATTTTAGGCTTCCTATTCCTCCTTTCATATGTGGAGTCTTGAATTATTTCAAAGTACACATATCCCATTTTAATCCTTTTTGTATGGTGGAATTGACCACTTTTGCCGTGATGTGCAAAGCTTATGAGGGTGAGCCTACTGTCAATCTTCTTTGGTCTTTTTTAAACCTTGGTCCTGCTAGTGACTGGTCGACTCTTTCTAATAAAGGGGGGTGCTGATGTCCCCAAGGCCCTTATTAAACCCATAACCCATTTAGGGAATTGGAAAGATAGTTTCTTCTACATTGAGAACAAAATCATCCCTTTTGACTATCCAAAGCTTCTTTTTGGTGAAAATAAATTAGACAAAAAATCCTTCAAGGATAAAGTTTCTTTGCATCCTAAAATGGATCCTTTATATGACTAGATAGCCACATATCCTTGTACTGTTCATACTTTTTCGGACCTCATTCTCTATCTAGCAGGTCTGAAGACCACTTGGAAACACAGTCCTAAGAGGCCTATCATTTATCACCGGGGACATGGTATATTTGTTTCTTTATGTATCTCGTTGTTTCACTCATTTCTTCTTTCGTTTTATTAACATCGGTTTTTTGCAGAAATGGACTTCAGGAGTTTTATGCTTGAAGGGGTTGATGGTGAGTTGAATTTTTTACCTGCAGAGGGTGTTAGAGGGGTCAAAACTATCCATCTGAAAAATCTATAAACAACAATGCTCCCGTGATTGGTGTTACTCCCCTGTCTTCTATTTACCCCTCAAAAATTATTTAGAGTGTTACTGATTCTTATGATCCCTCCTACGGGGAGGATGAGCAAACTTTAGTTGGTCCATCTTTGCCTCTTTACCCTGGGGCTAGCAAAAAACTCAAAATTGTTGGCAAGAGGAAGGTTTCTTCTGGTGTCTCTGGGAAGGCCTTACCTTTGAAGGTTCAAAAAGTGTCTGCCCGAGCTAGTAAGGTTGCTGGTGAGGCTTCTACTCCTCTGGATGTTGACAGCGATCCTGATATCCATGGTATGCTTTGGTCTTCTTCAAAATGGACTATTATGTGATTTTTTGACAATGTCATCATTTTTTCTTTGTTTTTGTTTACAGAATTTCCTTCAGCTAAAGAGTTAAGAGATGCAACAGACTGCCATTGGGTTGTTGCACATGTTACTCATCCATCTTGGAAACAACGTCTTAGGGAGATAAGCATAGAGCATCTTTGTGATATTCATGATAGGGCCTATATGCGGCAAGCTGTTCTTGACAATGTGTTGAACAGTAGGACTCGAGAACTTATTTATGCACTTTACAAGGCCAAAACTTCGTATGATGCTATTCGAGCATGAGAGCTTGACAAGGATAGGGCTTATGCTGAACTAGAAAGGAAGTGTAATGAGGCTCTTCAGGATTTGGATAAGAATCCTCTTGTCTTTGATATGCATGCTGAGATCAAAGTTTTGCAGGGACAAGTGGATGGTCCTCATAGTGAGTACAGTAAGCTTATACTTGAGGAGAGAAAATAGGTTAATTATGAACAGACTTTGTCTTCTCTTCGGGCTAAAATCGAAGGTATTGAGTCTGAAAGGGAGAGGCTCAAGTCTTTTAAAATTCAATTGTTGTAGGAGGTAGACAGCTTGAAGTAGGATAGAGCCGTTGTTGTTTCCAAAGTCATCCGGGGCGCAGCTATGAAACTTGTTTACAGCGATGATTTAGGTGTGCTTATAGCGAAGCTTGTTAAGTCTTCCATTATTTATGGTCGATGTCAGGCTTTCGAAGAAGTGGCTGCTGAAGAGCCCTTTATTTTAGAGAAAATGTCAGGCTATCAGCCTTCGTCAAAAGAAGAGTATGATCGAGCTGGTGATGCTTTAGAAAATACTTCATATCCTTTCTTAGCTGAATATGTCGTTAATCCTTATGCTTCTTTAGAGTAGCTATTATCAAAGAAACCTCCATCGCTTCGACCAATCCTTTCTTAATCTCGTTCCAAGCCTTCGTCTTTAAAGGTTAAGTAGCAGTATGGTTATTTTGTATATCCGAGTGGTGTATACCTGTAACTTCTTTGTTGATAGGTGTCAATTTAATGTCTTGCTATTGCAAACGATCTACCATGAAGTTTATGTATGGCCTATAGGCCCTTTCCTTTTGCTGGTAGTTTTTGATCAAGCATTTTGTTGCTCGTATATGAGCTACTTTGTATTTAGGTTTTTATTTGAAACCTTTAGAAAGATGATGTGAGTTCAGGTGCTATCTCTGAAGGGCTAATATGTGGCTCTTCATCGCCTTTCAAACGTTTATGCTTTCTTGTTAACGTGAATTTAGGTGTTAGTTTTGGAGGGCTCATGCGTGGCCCTTCATCACCCATTCAAACGTTTTTATATCTTCTTGATAACGTGAATTTAGGTGATTATTGTTCGAATGGCTTATGTGTGGCCCTTCGTCACCCATTCAAATGCTTTATATTTTCTTGATAATGTGAATTTAGGTGATTATTGTTCGAAGGGATCATGTGTGGCCCTTCGTCACCCATTCGAACATTTTATATTTTCTTGATAACGTGAATTTAGGTGATTATTGTTCGGAGGGCTCATGTATGGCCCTTCGTCACCCATTCGAACATTTTATATTTTCTTGATAACATGAATTTAGGTGATTATTGTTCGAAGGGATCATGTGTGGCCCTTCGTCACCCATTCGAACATTTTATATTTTCTTGATAACGTGAATTTAGGTGATTATTGTTCGAAGGGCTCATGTGTGGCCCTTCGTCACCCATTCGAATGTTTTATAAAGGACATAAGGCTCATGTGTGTCCTTTTACCAAAAATGTGAGGTGTTTAAGCAAATCCATTTCATTGATAGTGTAGAAAGATTTACATTATTTCAAGTTAGTTTGCTACACTGTAATGAGGAGTTCTTACTAACAAGTGAATCTGTTGAAGAACTTTGAAATAAACAAGAAATAGTAATTCTTAGACATAGAAGTTATGTAAGTTTGTTCCGTTCCATGTTCGGTCAACTGCTTCACCAGATAATGTTTCGAATTTGTAAGCTCCGTCTCCGTAGGCTTTCCTTATCACGTAGGGTCCTTCCCATGTTGGTCCTATTTTCCTTGGTATTCTGCCTTGCTGACACTGTTTAGTCGAAGCACATATGTGCCTGGTTTGAATGTGGACAGCTTAACATTCTTGTTATAGTAGCCTTCCAGCTTCTGTTTGTAATAGGCTTCTCTTATCGAGGTCAATTATCTCCTTTCTCCAGGTCTTCTCGTCGCCTCTTTTCATTCTCTTTAGGATCAAAGTCTTGAACTCGCTTTGTTTCCACACTTATTTCTATGGGAATGACGGCTTCCGAGCCGTAGACTAGGCTAAATGGAGTTTCTCTATTACTAGACTTAGGCGTTGTTCGGTGTGCCCATAGAACTTGAGGCATCGATCCAAGCTTGGTGTGTTTTTCCTAACCTTCGCTCCATTCCTTTGATAATTTCTCTGTTTGTTACTTCTACCTGTCCATTTGCCTAGGAGTGATAGACAGACGTAGATGCTTGAAGCTTCCTTAGTTTCGTACATAATGCTGGGAATGTACCTTTGATAAATTATTTCCCATTATCTGAGATTATTGCTTGAGGCCTTCCAAATATGCACACTATATGTTCCCATACAAACTTTTTCATGTGTTTTCCAGTTATTGATATTAACGGCTTCGCTTTGACCCATTTTGTGAAGTCATCTTTGGCTACCACTAAAAACCTTGCCCCTCCAGGTGCTGTTGGCATAGGGCCCACTATATCAATTCCCCATTGTGAGAAAGGCCAGGCTGACGTAATGGATGTCATTTCCTGTTTCAGTTTTCTAGGTACCGAAGAATATATTTGACATGCTTCACATTTCTGAATTAATTCCTTTGCATCTTTGTGCATGGATGGCCAGTAATATCCTAACCTTGTTATCTTTGATACTACTGACGTCGTACCCGAGTGCATTCCACATGACCCTTCATGTACTTCTTTTATGATGTTCTTGGCTTGCATTGGTCCTACACACCTCAACTATGGTGATAAGTATGATCTTCGGTACAACTTTTCTTCAATCATCTTGTATAACAGAGCTTTGATGCATAGCTTTCTTACCTTTTGTGGGTCGTTGGGTAGGGCTCCTCATTTCAGGTACTTTCGGATAGGTGTCATCCAGTTGTCTCCTTCTTTGACTATGTCCGCAACTCCCTTTTCTGTGATGGACTTGTTTTGTATGACTTCGACTAAAACTTCTTTCGTGAGTTTGGAAAAGTCATTGATGCTAGTTTGATAAGGGCGTCTGCTTTCTTGTTTTGATCTCTTTTAATGTGTTCGATCGAGTGCTGGGAAAACCTGACAGTAGATCCATCATTTTTTCTAAGTACTGTTTGATGGTCGGTTGTCTGGCTTCGAAAATCCCTTTGACTTGATTTTCTACTAGCTGGGAATCTACGAAAATGATTAGTTCTCGTATTTCCATCTCTTTGGTTATGCGCAACCCTGCCAGGAGTGCTTCTTATTCCGCCTCATTGTTGGTGGTTACGAATTCAAACCTCAATGCGTATGTATATTCCTTTCCTTCTAGGCTAACTACCATCAGACCTGCTCCTGATCCATCAGAGCTTGAGGCTCCACCAGTGAATAGTTTCCATGCGTTTTTGGGTTCCGGTTCTTTAATTTTGACTTCTTCGTTCTTTGCTTCCTTGTTTTTAGTAAGCGGTGTTTCTGCTAGGAAATCAGCTAATATCTGCCCTTTAATTGAGTTCCTTCCTTTGAATTCGATTTCATGCTCTCCCAATTCAATTGCCCATTTAGCTATGCGACCTAATTTCTCTGGTTTCACCAGGATTTGTTTTATGGGTTTGTCATTGAGGACTTGTATCGGATGAGCTTGGAAATACCTTCGGAGTTTCCTTGCAGCGTACACGAGGGCGAGTATCAGTTTTTCTAATTCTGGATACTTTAATTTAGCTTCATTTAATGTTCGGCTTACGAAGTATACGAGGATTTGTTTCTTTCCCCTTTCTGCCATCAGTATTGCGCTCACGTTCTCTTCTGAGGTTGCGAGATACATTGTTAGAGTTTCACCCTTTGTCAATACGACCATTGTTGGTAATGACTTTAAGCATTCTTTCATTCTCCAGAAGGCTTCGTCTGCCGCCTTCGTCTATTGAATCATCTTTCCACTCGTACAACTTTTCAGAGTTTTCATGAAAGGAAGTGTCTTTTCTG
>BQNB010080785.1:1725-29827 GCA_026074375.1 Tanacetum coccineum
AGCTTTATGGCTTTCAAGAAGTTTAACGGTTTGCTCTTGAAGAGCAGTAACATGTGGAGCCGAATCCTTTTCTAGAACACCTCTCGTATATAAAGGGACGAAAATGGGAAATACGCAAGAGTCAACCCAGAAAAAATGATTCGCCTAATTTTTTATGGAATCCGGGGGTTTTGAAAAACAAGACGAAGCCAAAGTAGAACATTTAGCAAAGGAAAACAACCTATCGCTATACGTACGGGTATAGAAAGCACGGAACACGGTCACTGAGGGTGAAAGTTTAAGTACACGCGTCGAAACCTCAAAATGAGACACCCGAGCCGCGCCAAAAGGCGACAATTAAGAGATATGCACACGGAAATATTTGATAACGGCCATAAAAAAATCTGTAAATGGAATCCTATAGCCACAAACAATAAAGAGCCTACTATATACACCTACTTTGCCGACTGGAAATTGGGTAATGGTTTTATCATGCCCTGGAGCAGTGAGATGAACCTCAGCCAGAATATAAAAGCTATCACAAAAGCTATCTACCATTTCTTAGGTCATAATAGAATATTTAGCAGCAAAGTTAGCCATTGGTAAGGACGAATGAGGAAAAATGCAAACCTGAAAATTTGAAGAACCTTAAAAAAGGGGAAAACAAGATGCGGACGTATGATAAAGATGAAAAGCTTGAAGAAGTCAACAATGGTGGAAAGCAAAGTTGTGGAAAAGGAAACAGTAAAAATAGGAGGGGGTATTTATACCCTCGGTGTATTTATATCTACCCACAGCCAGATGATGACACGTGTAACCCACTCACACGATCAACGGTTAGAGTTCGTCTATGAAACAGTTAAAAAAGCTGTAAATACGTCAAATCAGTCAGAAGATAAAAGGACAACATCGGTCCACGTCACCTCAACGTCACCAACTTAATAAGGAAGCTTCGCGGAGAAGACACATGACCACGAAAGGCGGCAAATCGTTAGCAATGAACCAGAAGTCTAGCACTGATCACCGCACGCGAGACATGATCCGCAGGCAATATCATACTAGACTTTGGGGACTTGATGACGTATAGTAGGTATACCAAGCCTTTAGGCTTAGGTCAGACTGCCACTTGGGCTTCTGGGCCCAACGTAGCAGTCATGGGCCGAAACTAAACCCAATCATGCACTAGTAACGGCCCGGATACTGCAAAACGGACGCGGACCTAACTATAGGCTACTTCCGTCCACGGAAAACACACACATCCATACACACGATTACTATGGAACCTTGCCCGATAAGGGACCCACTCCGACCACTAACAAAACAAAAAAAATATTAGGAAACCCTAATATTTCACTCGCTTATAAAAGGAACCCTCTGACACAATGAACAATATGATTTTCTCACTCTACATACATACACTTTCTCTCTCTACATGTTTACTTACTCTCACGTTGGAGTCTAATCATAGGGTTCGTCCCTACGGTAAGGCTAACGATTTTCATTTAATTGTGTAGGAAATCATCTCACTTCTCTTGCTCTAGTACAAATTTGATACCTAAATCATTCGAAGGCCCGACCCAATGAAGGATTTGAGCCTTATTTCAAGCCTGACACTTATTTTGTACTAACAATTCTCATTAGTTCCCTTGCAGTTGGCTGATAATATCCCTGAAAGTCAGAAATAGATGTTATTCCAGATATAGATCCGTACGAGCTAGTTAACCAAGGGAATGCGCGTCAATAGCTTATAAGTTAATGGCAATCATGCTTTTAAAGCTGTGACAACGATGATGGCTACAATGTGAACCTTCAAAGTCACTGATACCATAATGGCAATCGTGGCGAGTATTTCAATACCAGCCCCAATCACATAGGCAATCGAAAAAGGTATGTCAAAATCAATTACACTCGCATCAGATAAGGCCTGCATGAACAATAGATTAGTTCTTAGACATGTTGAAAGTGTCTGACATGCTCAATAAACTCTTACCCTTGTGAGGATTCGTCCAACGGGAGTAGAGTCAAAGAAGACCATGGGAGCGTTAAAAATTGAATCCGTAAACTTAATAAAGAACAATTTTGAGGCTTTTAATCCCAAAAGAGTAGCAAAAAATGATCTTAGAAACACAAAGAAGATGCTTGTAGTCGAAAGCAAAGTGTAAACATGAATGAACATTATTGGGGTGATTTTCTGGATTGGTATACCAAATGCTAGCCAATAACTTGCTGCTGCCTGAAGACCAACAACCTTTTGAGATGACGACATAATCTAAGAACGTTTTCCATCTAACATTCCCTGTCGCCTTCTCTTCTTCTTCAGTCAACTGTACTCCTACTACGCCCTTTGTTGGTATCTTGACCTCACTGTTTTCTCTACTAAGGTAACTTTTATTTTCTGTTTTATAGAGTTCAGTTTTGTTTTCATGATGTGACGGCTCTAAGCATGTAATGACGTCTTTATGAGCGTTCACAAGTTGTTCAAAGGTTGTCCCTGCAGTTAAGAGTTCTTCATAGGTTCCTGATTGTGTAACTTGGCCATCTTTCATAACCTAAAAGATAAGAAGTAATAAGTATTATTCGTAAAATAATTATATATGATAACCTTAGCGTATTACCTAAATAGTGTCAACGGATGAAAGAAATTACACTTGATGAGTGACAAGAATGATTGTTTTCCCCTCTAGACAAGTCATAACGCAATCCTGAAACACATGATAAAAAATTACGTAACCAAACTAAATATAAGAGTCCCATTTTAAGATGTTTGAAATCTTAACATTAAAAAGACTCGCTGCGGTATGTATATCGACATCACTAAATGGGTCATCGAGAAGATATATATCAACATCGTTTTAAACTGCTCTAGCAAGTTAAATCCTTTGCTCCTGTCTTCCACTCATGTTAAGTCCTCTTTAGCCTATTTCTGTTAGATCCCCGTGTTTAAATTCTTTGATATCCTTATCCAAAGCACAAGCCTTTATGGCCTTTTCATACATAGTTCTGTTCATTGGCTTCCCGTACAATATGTTATCTTGGATCGTCCCACTTTGAATCCAAGATGTTTGGCTGACATAACCAATTGATCTAAAAACATCCACCTGAAAGGAAAAAAAATGAAAATGACCTTCATATAAATAACAAACACTTACATTTCATTATGATATACATATGTATCCGCGAAATCAGTGTTCCTGAAGTTCAGAAAATCTCTCCAAGTATAGCATATAACATCGATGATTTTCCAGAACCAACTAACTCGCAAACTGTAACTTTTCCCATGTTTTACTTCATAACTAACGATTCGAAGTGTTGAAGTGGTGGATTCAGGATCCCAAGCAAAATTTCTATCTTGTATTCTAATATTGTTACCCGAGTTCTCGGTTTCTTGTTTGGTTTTCATCCTATTATCTTTTAGTTCATCGTCAACTAAGAAAAAAGTAATCCTATCAAAGGATAATTTGACCTGAATTAACGCAGAAATTACGTCAGGCAACAACCGTATGGGTTCAGACATAGTCCGCAGTGTTGCTAAAATTGTAAAATAGTGGCAGCATCTAGAGGGGCACTTCTTAAAAGTGAACATCCAAAAAGAACGACTGAAGAAATGAGTGTCGGTGACATCTAATACAACATCGTGCCATAGACCTTTTTAAAATGACCTTTACGTAGCCAATGGAATTCAACATCTCTGCAAGATTCGACAACTTTCTTGAATTAACTTGATGACTTTCATGTTGTTTAGGATCTCAGAATTTGATATAGTCTCTTGTCCTAATCCACCATGAATTCTAACTGAAACTTTTGAATAGCTTTTGCAAAAGGCAAATTTAGTTGCCCACAAATAATAATCGGTGCTAAACCGGGAAGAACACCTATTCCTACGATGGAGAATGGAACACCAATAGCTAGAATTAGTTGAATAAATGATGACCACATAGGAAATTTGCCTATTCAATAAGCATCAACCGCTATGTAATTCACAACTTCACCAGTCAAATGCCTTTTTCTTCCTAAATTAGAAAGCTTTATTAGTTGCTTCTCGTACACTGCTACCATTAACGCTGACCTCATTCTCATACAGGTTCTTCTTACAATAAAGAAAAATTGTCTGTGAGACAATGATTTCGTTACCTTGACTACTATCAAATACCCTACTAATAAGAGTCCTTGATTTATGCTTAGTACTTAGTAACCACCTTTTTTATCAGAACATGTTAAAAATCTAGCTGCTTGGTTAATGCATGCTAGAGACGGGATATCTTCAAGAACTAATGGTTTTTTGTATCCTATTGCAAGCAACGGATTCACCCAAGTAAATGTCACCTTGATGTGAAAATTTTGCTAAGAAAACTAGCCAATAAAGGCTCGAATTAAGTCCCCCCTCCCCTTTGCATTAAGCTTAGCACTTAGTAATCGGCTTTTTTATCAGACCATGTTAAAAATCAAGCATCAGTGTTACTTCTATCAATATATATGTAATAAGAAAGAGAATACGATGGTACCATGCAAACTCTTCTGAGAACACATCTGCATTTTCTATTCGCTCTTTCCACAAGCCCATTGGACTGTGGATGCTTTACCAAGGCGAATCGCTGTGTGATATTTAACTTCTCGTACCAATCTTTGAACGTGTTATTGCTGAATTGCTTACCGTTGTCCGAAACTATCTCTCCCAGAAGCCCAAAGCGACACACTATATTGTCCTATACAAACTTCTTTACTTGACTACCACTGATGGTTGCCACAGCCTTTGCTTCTATCCATTTTGTAAAGTAATCCATGACGACTATCAAGAACTTGACCTTCCCAGGTCCTTCTAGAAAAGGACCCGCAATGTCGATTCCCCATTTGTAAAATGGCCACGGGGATGGGATTGGAGTCAGCGGCTGCTGAGGGTTTTTTGGCAGGGGCCTATGTACATGGCAATCTTTACACTTGAGTATCATATCCCGTGCGTCCCTGTGCATGGTTGATCAATAATATCCAGACCGCATAGCTTTGGCGACCACGGATCGCGATCCAGCATGCATGCTGCACGACCCTTCATGTATTTCTGTATTCACATAGTTCGCCTGGAGCGGCCTGACACACCTAAGCCACGACCGTAAAAACGAGCATCTATAGAGGATTTTGTCCATCAGCTCATATTGTATGGCTTTGATGCGGAGTTTATTAGCCACCTTCTTGTCATCTGGGAGGACCCCATCTTTTAGGTACTCTGTTATGGGTGTCATCTTGGGCCTTCTTCCTCGACCACGGCCGCCACCTCTTTCTCTTGGATGGACTTTTCTTGAAGTACCTCAACCAGGACCTGTTTTGACAAATGTGCAAAACTGGTTGATGTAATTTTGCTCAGGGCATCAGCTTTTTTGTTGTGGCTTCTCGAGACCTGGCTTATTGAGAAACTAGCAAAGCCGCTCACTAAGGTTTTTACCTTTTCTAGATACTTGATCACATTTTCCTCCTTAGCGATATATGTCCCTAGAACTTGATTTACCACGAGCTTAGAGTCGATACTTACTTGTACATTATGTACCCCCATCTGTGCCGTGATACGCAACCCAACTAGTAATGCCTCGTACTCTGCCTTATTGTTAGAGGTGGTGAACTGGAACCTTAGCGCGTAGGTGAACTCTTCCCCATATAGGCTTGTTAGTATCATACCCACGCTTGAATAATCAATACATGACAGACCATCTATGGATAGCGTCCATGGTTCTTATGGGGCCTCCTTTTCTGACATGTCCGCTAAGGCTTCCTCTGGTTTCTCCACTAGGAAATCTGCTAAGATCTGGCCCTTTACTGATGTTCGTGGTCTGTATGTGATGTTGTGTTCCCCCAATATGATGCTCTATTTTTGTAGTCGCCCCACTACATCAGGACGCGACATGACTTGCTTAATGGGCTGGTACGTGATAACTGCAATAGGATAGGCTTGGAAGTACCTTCGCAGCCTCTTGGCCACGAAGACCAGTGCTAGGACTAGTTTTTCCATTGGGGTATAGTTTAATTCAGGCCCTTGCAAAGCCCGACTCACAAAATAGATTGGCGTCTGGATTGAGTCCCTTTTTGTCATCAAGATAGCGCCAACCGCTCCTTGGGAGGCAGACAAGTACATTATTAGCTCTTCCTTTGGCCTTGGTGCCACCAACATGGGGAGTTCTGATATATCCTGTTTCAGTTGTTTGAAAGCCTGCTTTGCTTCTAGTGTCTAATGGAAATCGCTTTTTTTTTTACGTATTTCTTCAAGGTTTTGAAGAGCGGAAAGGACTTTTCCACTGACTTAGATAGGAACCTGTTTAGGCCAGCTAACTTCCCATTGAGGCTCTGAACCTCCTTGATTGTCCGTAGGGATGGAAGTTGCAACACAGCTTCTATCTTCTCTGGGTACGGTTTTATGCCTTCCGAGCCAACCATATATCCTAGGAACATCCCTTCAACTACTTCAAACGTACATTTTTTCGAATTAAGTTTCATACTGATCTTTCATAACGTATGGAACGTTTCTTAAATATCCCTTAGAAGCTATGCTTCTGTATGACTATTGATAACTAGGTCGTCGACGTACACTTCCAGATTCTGGCCCACCTGCTTTTCAAATGCCTTGTCTACCAGCCGCTGGTATGTGGCTCTGGTATTCTTGAGACCGAACGGCATTTTAATGTTGCAATAAACTCCATGAGGGGTATGGAAGGCCATTTTCTCTTCATCCAATTCTTCTATTTGTATATGATGATAGCCATTGTATGCGTTCATGAAGCACTTAAAAGGGTAACCGCAGAGGGATTTGACCTTCCAATCAATCTTCGAGAGGGGGTAACAATCCTGCGGGCATGCCTTGTTTAGATTCGTGAAGTCCATGCACATTCTCCAGCTGCCGTCATGCTTTTTTACCATGACTAGGTTAGATAACCAATCGTGGTAGTATACTTCGCGTAAAATCCCTACTTTCATTAGCTTCTGTACCTCTGCCTGGATGGCCTTGGCTCATTCCGGAGCCTGGCCCCGCTTTTTTTGTCAGACTAGGGGGTATCCGTCCTGGATATTGAGTCTGTGTTTGGCTATCTGCCATGGTACCCCTGTCATGTCAGACGGATTCCATGCAAATATATCTAGATTCCTCTTCAAGAGCGCGTATAGTATCGTCCGTCCTTCAATGGATAGCGTTCCTCCCAGAGCAGCCTCTTGGTTCGGAAAGTCATGATGTATTATTCAATTTTTTTTGACCTCCTTCAATCTTTTTTATGGAGTCTTTTGAAGTTTCCATGATGGTAGCGCACTCGTTTGGCGTCAGGATAGTGCTACAGATAGTCACTACTCCACCATTTACTGGGAACTTGAGCATTCCATGAGCCGTGGATGGTACTGCTTGGATTTCTCTGATCCCAGGTCTCCCAATGATGCCGTTGTACGGTGATGGTGACCTTACTATCATAAAATTCATCCACGCTTCTGTGAAGTGCTTTGCGTCTCCTATAGTTACCAATAACCTTAGTTGCCCCAGCGGCCATATAGTTTCCCACTGAAGCCGGTTAGGGATGTGGTGGCAGGAACCATTTGACTCTTAATCTATGGCCGGAGCCGGTTGAAGCAATGTTCGTAAAGAACTTCCATCGAGGAGCCTCAGTCCACATACATGCGGTGAATCGCGTGTCCTCTGATTTCTGCTTCTATGACCAACGAACCTTTTGTTCCCTTGTTGGCGGACAACGGAGGGAACGTGATCTTATTTACATGAGAAAAACTTAACGTCACCTTTGTTGATTCACCCTGTGCCACGGTTGTATCATATAGATGGCCACAACTTTTTCTTTGGTCGGGGCCTCCTTTTTTCCATTCTTTTGCTTATCTCTGTCCTTCCTGATTTCTTTAATAAAGTGTAAGAGCTTACCCACCTTTACCAATTCCTCAATCTGCTTCTTTAGCTGCATGCATTCATCCGTACTGTGTCCTTTGTCGTTGTGAAACTCACAGAACTTATTGCTGCTTCTTTTGTCTGCAGGAGTCACCATGGGAGGTGGTGGTTTAAATTTCTCTGACTCAGCGGCAAAGATTTCTTTTTTGCGTCCTATTCAGAGGGGTAAACTTGTTTGATCCCCGTCCATCCCTTGGTTGGTTTTGGAAGTCAGATCTTCGCTCATAGATGTGCCGCTTGGACTGGTCCTGCGGCATCCAAGGTGTGTGGACTTTCTTTTTTGACGCGGCAGCGGTTTCTTCCCGTATAAAGGCCGTGGTCGTAGTCATCATCTCCTCCAGAGTCTTTGGGACACGTTCATTGAGGCATTTCGTCAGCTCAGGGTTATTGACTCTATGCATGAATCTAGAGATTTTCATGCACTCCGGGGCCCCCTTCATACGTCCAGTTTCAACTTTGAAACGCTCCATGAATTCCTCAACCGTCTCTCCATCTCTCTGCTTGATGTTGTGAATTTCCACTAGGTCCTTCACATGCTTCTTCTGTTGCATAAAGTACGCAAGGAAAGCTGCTTTTAAATCCTTGTAACTATCGATGCTTTCCGGAGGTAGTTCATCAAACCATACCCTCGCGGCCCCTATTAAGGTGGAGTTGAACATATGGCACCATGTGGGCATTGCCCAACGTTCCACTTGGGCCAAGGCTTGGAAGACCTTTAAGTGGTCTTTCGGATCTCCAGTTCCCTTCCTCCAGCGTCTTACGCCTTTTATCTCTTGACTTCCAATGGCCCGTGTCACTGGTGCTGCTTTCAGATCTGCGGGATGGTCGCTTTCCCTCCATCTCCTCGTGCTCCTGGATCGACGTCTGTCTCGAGGGGGTCCTCTGTACTTGGTCCTAGTTCATTGGGAGGAGTAGATACCATCGTACGACTCTTCAATGTCCCAAAGGTGATCTCTGTGTCGGGAACGGTCTCTACTGGGGGAGCGACCTCTAATGCGGGAAGGATCCTTAGAGCTTGTCCTGCTCGGTCTAGACCTTGTCATGCTTGGTGAGTAGGTATCGCTGAGCCGTTCGTGTACACTTCTCCTTCGACGGCTCAGACGATTAAACACGTTCCCGTCATTGTATCTCAAGCGGTCCTGGACCCTAGGCCTCCTTGAAGGGGTGTGGTATCTCACGGGTGAGACGCCAGCACTTGAATTTTGAGAACCCTCTCTTGCTCTCCGACCTTTCTCGGAGCTTTCTGCGAAGTCCAGTCTGGTATGAACTTCTTTTCGCTTATCGCGACGGACTTTATCCATGATAATGGGTAAGATGTCATCGTAGTGTTCCTCAAAGAAGTCCTGGATGTTAACTTTATCCCTTTCCTTCTGCGTTTTTTCTTTGTTCGTTGTTTTTGTGACAATGGTTGATAAGTGCTTAATTACACATATCTTTTACCTCTAAAAACGAGCTTAAATGACCAAAAACAGACAAAAACTGTCAAATATATGTTTGTTTTGCATTTGTATTGTGCAGGAAGTGGATATCAACAAAAAGACAGAAAATAGAGCCAAAATGACAAAACTGAGCATGGAATGGAAAAGACTGTGAAAAATCAAGGCCAAAGTCCAAAAATGCCAAAGTCAGAGTCAATACAGAAGAATCAGCAGTCAAACCGGAGCCGGAACTGAAGACTGTGAAGACCAAATGGGCCCTCAATCAATTACAACAGCCCATTTGTGTGCATTTGACAAAGACTGTGAAGACTTTGAAGGCCCAATCTTAGCCCAGTTACAGCCAATCTCAGCCATTGTACACACAAAACCCATCACCTACCTTAGTGGGCCTTGAAAAAGCCCAATCACAAAACCCAAGCCCAAAACACCCTTTTTATAAAACTCAAGGACCAAAAATGTAAATATTAAAAACCTTGTTTTATAATTAAAAATGAAAAAATAAAGAAAAGGGCCTAAATTGCCAATTTTAAAACAAGTTTTATAAAAGAAAAATGGTGAAATAAAGAGAGGGACTAAAACTGCCAAATGGCAATTCTTTTATTATGTTTAAAGGCAAGGGCTGATTTTGCAATTTGCCAAATCTTTTTATTCTTTTGTTATAAAAACCACAGGGGCCATAAGCGTCACTTTCTAAACTTCTTTTATAACTAAAAGGGGCTTAGATGAAATGAAAATAGAAAAGAATGATTGGAGGGCTCCAAAAGTTGCATCTTCCCCATTCTTTTCTTTTAAACGCGAACCATAACTGTACCTCAACCCACTTTACCGCCAAAACCCAAACCGGGCATCCCATGTTTTCTAGGCCAAACCACCACCCCTAGTACACTTCCCAGCCTACCCCTCACCATTTCCCACCTCACCTCAACCTTATAAGCTTTGCCAACTTGGCAATCACACAACCCGAAGACCCCATCGATGGCTGAGAATGTTGTAAGGCCAATGGAAGGCTAGGATTGCTTGGGAAAGTTTCTACACTCCAAAGAAACACAACCCAAGAACAAAGGAAGACTCCGAGCCTCTATAAAAGAAAAGAAGACCAAGCCGAAGAAACCAACCCCTGTTTTTACTTTCTTAGTTTAATTTTAATTAAGTTTGCTTTAAAATTATTGTACTCAGTTTGTTTCAAGAGTTTTTGTTGTAATATTTCTGTTTTTAATATAAAAAGTTAAGAGTTTTTGTGAAATTACTATTGTCGAAATTTTGAAGTATCTTTTAAGTTGTTTAATTTCTGTTTAAATTATTTAATAATGTGTTTTAAAAGTTATTAAAACTTCAACTTTATGATTGATTCTTCTCAGCCTGCATTTACCTAAATAAAAGTTAACAACCTTTTTATATAAATAAGGGGGCGTGTTTGGTTTCTGACCCCAAAAATGGGTCATATGGGGGTTGTAATGGGTTATAACCACTCAGCCAACTTTGGCTGAGTGTGTGTGGAGCTTGATAAGCCCTTTAATCAAGCTTTTTAGTGGTAAAAAAAAAGTTTTTAAGGCTCTCCTTTGCTTTTCTGTCAAAGTTTTATAAGCCACAAGTGAGGCTAAATCACTTAAGCTGTGTAGACAGCTTAAGCACCTTGTTTGTGCTTTATTTGAGTGTTATAGGCTTTTTCAAAAACCCCTTGTTTGTCCCTTTAATTTGACCAAATATAACTCAAGTCTTTAATATGCATTTTTCTTGAAAACCTTGAACTTCCACCTCAAAATTCAGCAGGATTAAGTCCTCATTAATAACTCAAACTTTGGAAATAAGTTTAATTATATCCCTTGTAAATCTGTTTGTGCTTGGATTTGGCTAAAAAGCCCTTTAGAGCTTATTGCATAAGCTTAAAAAGGACCCCTTGTCCACTGTTTGGGCTCCCCTGGTGCTGAGCATCCAATCTCAACCCCTTTTTCCAGCTTATTTATCCACTAGACCCTAGTATCTTTTAGCTTTTTATTGTAGCTTATTAATTGCTCTTTAAGCCCCCAAAAGACCATAGCTTAATACCCTTATTAGCATAGCTTAATAGAGGTTTAAAAACCCCTTTTTTCTGCCTTTATATGAGAATGTTTAGATATAGCTTATTGTAGTCCAGCTTATTTTAGGGCTTATTTTAGGAATCTATAGCTTATTTAGGTATCCCTCAGCCCTATTTATCTGTCCCCTTTAATTTTAGCTTATTTAGTAGCCTTAAGCCCCATAAAAGCCAAGAAAAATAAGCCATAAGCTTATTTAGCTTCTGCAGCATCAATAAGCTACTTTTCTGGCTTATTTAGTGGACTTCAGCTTATGCACCTTTTATGAAAAATGTTCTCCTAAGTCCCCTTAACAACTTTGCTTTCATAGCTTTTTGATAATAAGCTGTTTGGACTTGCTTTGTAATCGGGTTGGTGTGCAGGGACCAATTGTGTAATTTTCTATTTTATAGTTAGTATTGTTAGTCCCTGTGGTTAACTACCCTATTTATTATTTATTTTTTTTTTTTTATTCCCCGTTAGTCCTTATGTCCTTTCCCTGTTAGTCCTTTTGTTTTAACAGCAGTTAACTTTAGTTAGTTTATTTAATTTAATTAATATAAATTAGGTTTAATTTTAATTAGTTTAATTACTTTAATTTTAAACAGTAACTTTTGGGCATTTTTATATTTTTAGAATTGTTAACTTTTTCTTTATTTAATTTTATTTTTTCAGAATTTTTATAACTTTTATTTTTTGTCTTTTTCTATTTTCTTAGTTTTAATTAGTTATTAATCTTTAAAAATTCATAAAAAATCCAAAAATTAATAAAAAAATATTTTTCTTTTTTATAAAATTTTCTTTTGTCATTTAGTGTCTAGGAAAAATATAAAATTTAGTGTAGGCTTTATTTTTCATAAAATTCAGTCTTAAACCCGTTTTACCGGGTGCGTTTTACCGTTTCTTTTCGTTTTACATTCAAACGACCTCCGTTTTAGTTCTAGTTTTCTTTATTTTTCAAATTAACTTAATTAGAATTTAATTTTAATTTTTAATTTAATTTAGCATTTATTTTCTTAATTTTTAGTATTTAGGTTTCCCGATTCCTATTTCTGTTCCCCATATTTTAGTATAGATTTAATTTTAGGATTTCCCTATAACTAATTTTGTTTCCCGTAGTTTTTAAGATCCCCATTTCCTATATCTGTTTCCCGTAGATTAAATTAGGTTTTATTTAATTAATTTTAGTTGTAATTATATCAGTGTTTCCATCATATCTAAATATTCTCCATCATTCAATTCTCACAAACCAGGATACCTTCATTGCAGCCTCGTTGGGACATACGACCCGGGAATATCTCTTCCGGAATCTTTTTATCATTGATTCTATCTTGTGTATTTTATCCTTTTGTGGAATTTGACCTTTTGCCTTGGTCAAGGGCATTCGGTTAGGATCTGTATTTTGGGTTGCCTAATAAGTGTATTACATACCACGAATCCAATTTTTGGCGCCGTTGCCGGGGAGGGATTGCTACGATTGTTTATCCGACTTTGATCTGAACTTGTCTTATTGTTAATTATATTCTTATTATAAAAACACAAAAATATTTTTCTTTTCTTTTTATTAGTACATATCATATAAAAAAAAAAAAAAAAAAAATTAATTAAAAAACCAAAAAAAAATCAAAAAATAAAAAAATTTCCCTAAAATTAAAATTATAATTGGTAAAATACCAAAATATAAATTCTCCACTGAGGATTATTCATAATAAGTTCCGGGGTGAACTACTGAGTGCCCAATGAACCAAAGATTTAAAACTTGCCTTCTGTGTCACTTACGATATACGGCTCACCTCATTCTGATTGACAAACTATAAAGTGGGTATAAGGAGGGTTGTTCCTAGGAACTACGACCCGAAAGGAGAAATAAGCTTCGCGCTATTCCTACTCCTCCGCTCACCTGTGCGTTTTTCATTCTGAGAGTACGTGAGTATGATTCGATTTTTTTGGCTTAAGTTGTACTATCTTTGTCCGTTTTTAAAATAGATTGTGAATATATTTTAAATCCAAAAATCCAAAAAAAAAAAAAAAAATTAGTGTAACTTCTTTTTTATTTCCATTTTGTGCATGCGCACTCGATCTCAGTCCCGTGAGCAGCATCCTCCTCCACCAGAAGAACCGCCAGTTGTTATCGAACCTCTTCGTATAGAATACCCATTTCAGGAAAGATTTCCTCGTAGAGCAATGCAGACACTCGGATATGGGCTCAAGTGCTTCCAAGCACCCATACGAAGCGTGGTACGGTGGACGCAATCCTTATTCCTGAAATTGTCGGCAACAATTTCGAGCTGAGGCAAGGGTATAATCAATTTGTCCAGAAATACAACAGTTTTCTGTCATGACAAGAAGACCGCTGATGCTCATATCCGTTACTCAAAACAAGATCACTCCACAATAAGGGTCCCAATGTTCCAATTGCTACGTTTAAGCTTATGCTTTTTCCATTCTCTATCGAGGGGCAGCCCGATATGGCTAGAAAAAGAACCCCCTCGATCTATTCAAACTTGGGACGATCTTGTATCCAAATTCATCAACCAGTTTTTCCCTCCCTCTAAAACGACGAATCTTCGCAATGAGATCACCAGATTTCAGCAAAGGTTCGATGAATCGTTTTATGAGGCTTGGGATCGTTTCAATGATCTACTTAGGGCATGTCCACACCATGGATTCTCAGAATTGCATTTATCAAACTTGATACATTTTTAATGCTTTGAACGTTTAATGATCATGATCATTGAACTCCGCAACAGGTTGGAAACTTTTTGGACAAATATGCCTCGCGAATGTTTAAAAATCATCTGAGAGCTAAGTCCAAAGTTCGTCAACCACGAGCTAAGGCAGTTGTTGCAAGGTAAGTACAAATCTTCCACCCAGGCTGTTTCATCTGATGTTGCTGACTTTAGGATATTGTCGAGCATTTGCCTCTTGTTGACCAGATGAACCAAGCTTCTGCTCCAGCTCCTGCAACCTGTCAAGCAGTTGAGCTAAGTTGTGTCATTGCGGTGTGGCCCATTTCATCAGACGGTCCAGCACGCATGACAACGTTTATCGGGACAAAACATTTCTGAGTATGTGTCACAAGCCGCTGCAGTTAATTACAACTAAGTAAGCTCATATTTCCGAACTCCAATGGTTTTGCAAATCATATTAGACCTCCAGGTTTTCCACCGTTCCGAACTTAAGCTAATAATGCTAACAATTTCAATCGGGGGAATAACTTTAACCAAAACCGGGAGAGCAATTTCAACCAAAACAGAGGTGGAAATTTTAACCAGTCCAATTTCAGTCAGAATCAACTTCATAGACCCCAGGTTAATCAGTCTCCAGCTTATCAAGCCCCCGTTCCTCAGACACACAGTTGTCACAAGAACGATTTTGACAACTACGTCAAGGTATGATGCTATCATGAGAAACATGCAAAATAATCTCCAAACCAGGGTCAGACATTGCAAATCGACACAAACAAATTGGAATAATCAAATGGCAAATCTGACTGATATGTTGGCTAAGTTTGTAATGCCATACCGCTTCTACTTCAGGGTCAGGGACACTCCCTGGTAACACAGTTACTAACCCTAGAGAAGACTTAAAGGGTATCACTACCCGAAGCGGTGTTGCATATCAAGACCTCCAATTCTTCTTTTCAGTAGTGAAGCAACACCCGAGGTGGACAAAGGACCAAGTGCACCCTTCTTGCTCACAAAGTACCGCACCCGTCCAACCTCCGGTAGGTCCTGAACCAATCACAACTCCAGTTTTTGAGCCCATTGTTGCTCCTGTTGTTGCTCCCGTGCCAAACACTAAACCTTCAGTTTCTCTTCCATATCCTTCGAGGCGTGATAATGAAAAGAGCCGTAATCAAGCTAATGAACAAATCGACAAATTCTATGAAATCTTCAAAAAGATGAGTTTCGAGATTAGCTTTACGGAGCTTTGTTTGATAGCCCCAAATTCGCCTCGACTCTAAGAACCTTACTTGGGAAATAAAGAGGAAACTGTACTGAAGTTGGCTCGAATTCAATGACCCTGTCTACTCGAACTTCGATGGAATGTGAACATTGTTCGGCGGTCATCTTGAACAAGTTACCCAGAAAACTTGGAGACCCCGGCAAGTTCCTGATTCCTTGTGAATTTCCAGGGATGGATGAATGCTTAGCATTAGCCGATCTCGGTGCTAGCATTAATCTAATGCCATTTTCAGTCTGGGAAAAGCTTTCACTTCCTAATCTTATTCCAACTTGCATGACACTCGAACTTGCGGATCGATCAATTTCTAAACCAATGGGAATTGCAAAAGACATCTCCGTTAAAGTTGGTGTATTTCACTTTCCAGCCGACTTTGTGGTTGTAGATTTTGAGCCAGTAGACCCCCGAGTCCCTTTATTTCGGGGAGTGCTTCTTTAAAGAAGTAAGTTTTTTTTTGCGAGCTTTGATTGATGTGCACAAGGGTGACTTACTCTTAGATAGGAAAAGTGAAGCCATCACTTACATTTAGGATCAGATTCGAGAATACTCGGCCAATTACACTCCACATTACGGCAAACAGATTGACGTTGTGATATGGTTGTGAGGAATACTCAAGAAGTTATTGGTTTTACTGATATAAAATCGCAGTGGAAAATTCCACTCCGTATTATGATCCATTGTTGCATAAGTCTTCTCCTACCCTAACTCAATTTGGGGAAGTGATTTCCTGATTCTCGAAGAAGCCGACTCTTTCCATGGTCTAGCAGATGGTCCGGTTGTCCAGCATATCATCCATTCTTCTATGCATCCTGAGGGGGACATTCTCCTTCTAGAAGCATTTTGAATAGCGAACCACCACTTCCCCTCCAAGTCAAGGAATTATCTCCCCAGAAGATCCGAACTGAGCTTTAAAGTCTGTGAAGTAATACAGCCAATTCTTCCGTTGAGAACTACTGGGTGAATCAAGGAACTGCCTCCACCATCTCGGTGTAATGCATTTTTGCGAGGGCGACAGCAAGTTGCCCGTCATTATTGCTAAAAGAGTTTGGATGTTGAGGAAAAATCCGCACTCATAAGGTGTTTGCTTAAAGTCCCCAAGCGAGCTCTCGGCTTGGGAAACCTTTCTGACATTTCGGGTATTCAACCTGGAATTTTGTCCCACCAGATTCTTATGAAGAGACTATGCACCAGCGGTCCAACATCAACGAAGAGTAAATCCAAAAATCTCGATGTTATTAAAAAGTGGAGGGTTGAAAAACTTCTCGGAAGCTGGATTGATTTTACCCTATCTCCGACAGTCCCATGGGTTAGCCCGGTACATGTGTACAAAGAAGGGGGGAATAACTGTGGTAGTGAACGAGGGGAATTGAGGTATGATCCAACTCGTTTGGTTCCGCGAGGGATGGCGGGTGTGCATTGACTATCGTAAGTTAAATGAAGCAACCGCATTAGACCACTTCCCTCTACCGTATGGACCAAATTGCTTGAGAGAATTAGCGGGACATGACTACTACTGTCTTCCTCGATGGTTTCCCGGTTTTTTCCATAATCCCCATTTGACCCCAGGTGATCAGAAAAGACTACTTTTACGTGCCATACGGGACGTTTGCCTACCGTCGCATTGCCTTCGGCTTATGCAATGCTCCAGGCACGTTTCAACGCATGTATGTTAGCAAATCTTTCATGACATGGTTGTTGAGACGATGGAAGGTCTTTTATGGACGAAAGTCTCGGTCTTTGGAATTCTTTCCCCACAACTGCCTCTCCCGTTTAGGGACCACATGCTTCAAGGTGTGAAGACACCAACTTAAGTTCGTATCTGGGTGAAGAGCCTTTTATGGTCACAACGAGGGCTTGTCCTCGGCCATAACTGATTTCTAAGAAAGGGATTGAGGTGAACCAAAAAGCAAAAAGATGTCATTGCAAAATTACCTCATCACCACCGTCAAAGGAATTAGGAGTTTTCTCGGTCATGCTGGTTTTTACCGGCGGTTCATCGGATTTCTCAAAA
Source organism: Tanacetum coccineum (assembly GCA_026074375.1). Taxonomy (NCBI): domain Eukaryota; kingdom Viridiplantae; phylum Streptophyta; class Magnoliopsida; order Asterales; family Asteraceae; genus Tanacetum; species Tanacetum coccineum. Next base: position 19,090 of record BQNB010080785.1, read on the forward strand.
AATATCCCGACCATTGACCCATCTCCTGAGAAGAATACTCCATTCATCTTTTCCGATAACTGCTTCGAGCTTTCAAAACATTGAATGATTAGACGTACGGAAGCATCCAATCTTGATTGCTCCAAACTGGGACCTTCCATTTTGAGTTATGTGGCGATGCAAGCGATTTCGCCATAGGTGCAGGTTTTGGGGGCAACGTCATCGAGAAACACTTTCGGCCTTCCATATGTAATAAGGACCCTGATTGAAGCACAACGAACTACCTCTACGACTGAAAGGAATAACTTGCCATGTGTATGCTTTCGGAAATTCAGGTCTTACCTCTCATGAACAAAAGCCATAGTGCATACGGGACCATTCGCCTTTTAAGTACTCTTTGCAAAAAAAGGATGCCAAGGCGGAGATTGCTCAGAGGGTTTCCTCCTCCAAGGAATTTGACTTCAAGTTATTGATACTAAAGGAGCCGAAAACCTCGCAGCCGTTCATCTGTTCCAGATTGAAAACCCGTATGAAAACGTCAATGATCTAAAGAGATAAATGAAAGTTTTCCTCTTTGTCGACGTTAATTATGGTGACCTTTCGTGGAGATTCTAGACCCCGTGGTTGCCGACTTTGCAAATTACACGCGGTGTAGTTTGATTCATTGTGATGGGCCTGTCAACCCAGCAGGAAAAAACCAAGTTTTTCAAAGATGTTTAAACACTATTTCTGGGGAGACCCCCATTCTTGTTAAATTTTGTGCGGATCAAGTGATCAGGCGATGTGTGCACGGCAATGAAGGCTTTTGAGATTCTCTCAGCTTGCCACAATGGACCCACCGGGGGACATCATGGTGCAAACCTCACAGCCAAAAAGATCTTTGACTCCGGTTTCTTCTGGCCCACCATTCTATAAGATGCCCACGAGTTGTCAAGAACTGTGGACTCGTGCCAACGTAGCAGAAAAACTTACAACGTGATGAGATTGCCTCAAAAACTCAATCAAGTTTGTGAAATCTTTGACATTTGGGGCATCGACTTTATGGGCCCGTTCCTGTCTTCACGAGGGAACAGTTATATTTCGTGGCCGTTGATTACTTGTCAAAATGGGTTGAAGCGAAAGCGCTCCCCACCAATGATGCCAGAGTTGTTTGCAAATTTCTGAAATCTCTCTTCGCTCAGATTTGGTCTCCCGTTACAATCATAAGTGATCGCGGAACCCATTTTTGTAATGACCAGTTTGCAAAGGTCATGCAGAAATATGGAGTTACTCACCGTCTCTCCACCGCTTTCACCCACAAAACAAGTGGGCAAGTGGAAGTATCAAATCGTGGCTTGAAAAGAATCCTTGAAAGGACCATAGGTGAAAACCGTGCCTCCTGGTCGGACAAACTAGATGATGCACTATGGGCCTTCCGCACAGCTTTCAAAAACATCCCAGGGGTGTACTCTCTTACAAGCGTGTGTATGGATAAGGCATGCCCATCTTCGATCGAGCTTGGCACAACAGCCTACTGGGCTAAAAGCAAGCAAACTTCGATCCCTGTAAATACGGGCTGTTGTGATCACCGGTAAGTTCAAACTCAATGAACCCCCCTTAATGAACTTCGTGTGATCATGCTATGCAAGAACTCTTTGATTATAAGGCCAAAACAAAGAGGCTCCATGACTCCAGATCAAAAACCGTGTTTTCAACATTGGTGATCGAGTCCTCCTCTTTAATTCCAGACTTAAAGATTTTCTGGGCAAACTAAAAGCCCGTTGGAATGGCCTTTTCACCATCTCTAGAGTATTTCCATACGGCACTGTGGCTTTTCAAGCCAAACGGGCCAAATTTCAAGTGATATGTATGGTCATCGCCGTCAAGCATTACTTTGGAGGAATCGTACCACACTTGGTAGTTCCAGATCTCCAAAAACTTTCCCCCAAGCGACCAATAAATCCTTGTGATGGGTCAAGCCCCCCCATCGCGGGACCTAAACAAGCGCTTCGTGGGAGGCACCCCTATGCTTATCCGTAGTTGTGATATAAATAAGTGTTTTGTTAGTGTAAACTAGCTTGTCATTTCCATTACCCGTGTTTCATGTTGTTGTTATTGTTTATTGTCAGGATTGCCCGGGATTGTAAGGACTCTCAGTTTTGTCATTTCATCAAGAGTTTACATCCTCAGTCTTCATTTGGGAATCCGATTTTATCTAATCTTATTCGGAATAAGTTTTATCTCTTTGGCATACCTCATAAATGGCCTTAGGATTAATGTAATACCCTTCAAAACATCGAGGACGATGTTTAGTCTCTAGTTTGGGGGGGTATCTTTGATTGATGTTGCTGCAAGCATTGTTAACCACGGTAAACCCGTTTTTACCACCAAAATACCAAAAAAATGAAAAAAAATTGAAAATTTTTCAAAAATATAATAAGTGTTTTGTCACAGTTTTGCTTTTCTTTTGGGTAGAATAAGAATAATTTTTGACTTGATCGGGCGTGTTGAGCCCTAGCTAGTTCCTTTAGGCCAAGCTTTCACGAATTCTATAGCTTTGAATTTTAAAAATATGAAGAACGAGAAATGATAGAGTTAAATATAAGTTTATGTGCTAAGCAAGATTCTTCTAAAAACTTATTCGGTAACTTGTGTGTTTTCTCTCCCTGTGAATTTCTAAATCCACCTAAATCATTCGTACTCAATTTAATTCAACTCCCCCCAAGTCAATCGATGTTTCAGGAAAAAAGCTTCAAATTTGTAACTTGAGTTTTCAAAAAGCGAGATTTTGTAGTGATTTTAAATAGATAAATGCCAAAGAAGCATGAAGAATGTGAATGCATAAATGCATGATATGGAAAATTTTGCCAATGAAGCATGCAGGTTGAATTATGGTGCAAGTTATATGGACTGTGTCGTGATATCCCACTCGCTCAGCAACGCATGGTGGGAGGTTCAAACTAAGCGTCTTTACTTCTTGAGATTTGTGTGTCGTGATATCTCACTTGGAAGAAAGGTCTAGCGTGAGGGTTAAACTAAGAACAATCCTATAGCCATACTTAGGAATAAGGTGGTTGATGTTATTTTCCCACTACGCTAGCAACGGGGTGGGTTTTCAAACAAGAACATCGGTAGTTGTTGTTGTGATATCCTACTCGTTAACACGTGGTAGGGGTTCAAACTAGGCCAACGCTATTCCTAGCTTTAAGAAACTTATGAATTTTATGATGTTAAAAAATGTTTTGCAAAAGTTCTAAAGTTTAATCTCGAAAATCAAGTTACGATGTTCTTAATAAGTTGTAGTTTTGAGTCATGATTCATTTTGATTATGATATGAAAATAAGTTGATCTATGGGTTAAATTAAAATGAGGTACACACATTTCAATCGTATATCCATGTTGAGTTGAAAATTCACTAGTCTAAGTATGAGGGCTTAAATATAAATTATATCGACAATGAACTTGTTTTAATTGCTTAGCTCTTGGAACTTTTGAAAAATCGACAGAGGACGATGAATTTATCCGTCAGGACATCCGTAGATCACTCTACGGACGCTTCTCATTCTATGATCCCAGTGTTAATAAATAAAGAAAGTCAAACTTGTTAAAAAATGAGAAAATCCAAAAATATTAGTTGTAGTTAGTGTAAATTCAGAAAATGGTGAAAACGGGGCTTACATGTTTACTTCATAACATTGCGTGAGGACACACAATACCTTAGTTTGGGGGATTTGATAAGTGCTTAATTACACATATCTTTTACCTCTAAAAACGAGCTTAAATGACCAAAAACAGACAAAAACTGCCAAATATATGTTTGTTTTGCATTTGTATTGTGCAGGAAGTGGATATCAACAAAAAGACAGAAAATAGAGCCAAAATGACAAAACTGAGCATGGAATGGAAAAGACTGTGCAAAATCAAGGCCAAAGTCCAAAAAAGTCAAAGTCAAAGTCAATCCAGAAGAATCAACAGTCAAACCGGAGCCGGAACTGAAGAATACTATTGGATGCAATCTTAACCCATCTGATGGGCCGGGAAAGCCCAATAGTATAATTATGAAAACTGTGAAGACCAAATGGGCCCTCAATCAATTACAACAGCCCATTTGTGTGCATTTGACAAAGACTGTGAAGACTTTGAAGGCCCAATCTTAGCCCAGTTACAGCCAATCTCAGCCATTGTACACACAAAACCCATCACCTACCTTAGTGGGCCTTGAAAAAGCCCAATCACAAAACCCAAGCCCAAAACACCCTTTTTATAAAACTCAAGGGCCAAAAATGTAAAATATTAAAAAACCTTGTTTTATAATTAAATGGAAAAAATAAAGAAAAGGGCTAAATTGTGCCAATTTTAAAACAAGTTTTATAAAAGAAAAATGGTGAAATAAAGAGAGGGACTAAAACTGCCAAATGGCAATTCTTTTATTATGTTTAAAGGCAAGGGTGATTTTTGCAATTTGCCCAAATATTTTTATTCTTTTTTTATTTAAAACCACTAGGGGCCATAAGCGTCACTTTCTAAACTTCTTTTATAACTAAAAGGGGCTTAGATGAAATGAAAATAGAAAGAAAGATGGAGGGCCAAAGTTGCATCTTCCCCATTCTTTTCTTTTAAACGCGAACCATAACTGTACCTCAACCCCTTTACCGCCAAAACCCACACCGGGCATCCCATGGTTTCTAGGCCAAACCACCACCCCTAGTACACTTCCCAGCCTACCCCTCACCATTTCCCACCTCCCCTCAACCTTTATAAGCTTTGCCAACTTGGCATCACCAACCCGATGATCCCCATCGATCGCTGAGATTTGTAAGGGCCATGGAAGGCTAGGATTGCTTTGGGAAAGTTGTCTACTCTCCAAAGAAAACACACCCTAGAACAAAGAAGATCAGTGCCTATATAAAAATAAATAAAAAGAAAAGAAGACATCCGTATAACTCCTACCCCTGTTTTAACTTTCTTAGAATTTTAATTTTAAATTAAGTTTGCTTTAAAATTATTGTACTCACGTTTGTTTCAAGAGTTTTTTTGTTGATTATATTTCTGTTTTTATATAAAAAGTAAGAGTTTTGTGAATTACTATTGTCGAAATTTGAAGTTATAATTTACGTTGTTTATTTCTGTTTCTAAATTATTTAAAATGTGTTAAAGTTATAAACGTCACCTTATGATTGATTCTTATCAGCCCTGTTTACCTAAAAAAAAGTTAAACAACCTTTTTTTATATAAATAAGGGGGTGTTTGGTTTAGACCTTAAAATGGGTCATATGGGGGTTGTAATGGGTTATAACCACTCAGCCAACTTTGGCTGAGTGTGTGGAGTTTAATAAGCCACTTTAATCAAGCTTTTTAGTGTAAAAATAAGTTTTTAAGGGTCCTTTGCTTTCTGTCAAAGTTTTATAAGCCACAAAGTGAGTCTAAATTCACTTAGTGTGTGTAGACAGCTTAAGCACACCTTGTTTGTGCTTATTTGAGTGTTACTAGCTCTTTTCAAAACCCCCTTGTTCTGTCCCTTTAATTTGACCAAATATAACTCAAGTCTTTAATATGCATTTTTCTTGAAAACCTTGAACTTCCACCTCAAAATTCAGCAGGATTAAGTCCTCATTAATAACTCAAACTTTGGAAATAAGTTTAATTATATCCCTTGTAAATCTGTTTGTGCTTGGATTTGGCTAAAAAGCCCTTTAGAGCTTATTGCATAAGCTTAAAAAGGACCCCTTGTCCACTGTTTGGGCTCCCCTGGTGCTGAGCATCCAATCTCAACCCCTTTTTCCAGCTTATTTATCCACTAGACCCTAGTATCTTTTAGCTTTTTATTGTAGCTTATTAATTGCTCTTTAAGCCCCCAAAAGACCATAGCTTAATACCCTTATTAGCATAGCTTAATAGAGGTTTAAAAACCCCTTTTTTCTGCCTTTATATGAGAATGTTTAGATATAGCTTATTGTAGTCCAGCTTATTTTAGGGCTTATTTTAGGAATCTTTAGCTTATTTTGTATCCTCAGCCCTATTTATCTGTCCCCTTTAATTTTGCTTATTTGTAGCCTTAAGCCCATAAAAGCCAAGAAAAATAAGCAATAAGCTCTGTATTTGCTTCGGCAGCATCAATAGCTACTTTTTGGCTTATTTAGTGGGATTCAGCTTATGACCTTTTATGAAAAATTAGTTCTCCTAAGTCCCCTTAACAACTCTATTTCTTTCATAGCTTTTTGATTAATAAGCTGTTTGGACATGCTTTGTGATCGGGTTGGTGTGCAGGGACAATTGTGTAAATTTCTATTTTTTAGTTGTATTGTTAGTCTGTGGTTAACTACACTATTGCCCCGTTAGTCTTATGTCCTTTCCTGTTGTCTTTTGTTTTAACAGCAGTTTAACTTTAGTTAGTTTATTTAATTTAATTAATATAAATTAGGTTTAATTTTTAATTAGTTTAAATTACTTTAATTTAAAACCTGGTAATACTTTTGGGGCATTTTTATATTTTTAGAATTGTTAACTTTTTTCTTTAGTTTAATTTTATTTTTTCAGAATTTTTATTAGCTTTTATTTTTTGTCTTTTTTATTTTCTTAGTTTTAATTAGTTATTAATCTTTAAAAATTCATTAAAAAATCCAAAAATTAATAAAAAAATATTTTTCTTTTTTATAAAATTTGCTTTTGTCTTTGTGTCTAGGAATAATATAGAAATTTAGTTGTGGGCTTTATTTTTCATTAAATTCAGTCTTAAACCCGTTTGTACGGGTGCCGTTTTACCGTTTCATTTCGTTTTTCATTCAACGGACTCCGTTTTAGTTCTAGTTTTCTTTATTTTTCAAATTAACTTAATTTGAATTTACAATGTCGCGGAGGCGGTCTCTGTGTCGGGAACGGTCTCTACTGGGGGAGCGACCTCTAATGTGGGAAGGATCCTTAGAGCTTGTCCTGCTCGGTCTAGACCTTGTCATGCTTGGTGAGTAGGTATCGCTGAGCCGTTCGTGTACACTTCTCCTTCGATGGCTCAGACGATTAAACACGTTCCCGTCATTGTATCTCAAGCGGTCCTGGACCCTAGGCCTCCTTGAAGGGGTGTGGTATCTCACGGGTGAGACGCCAGCACTTGAATTTTGAGAACCCTCTCTTGCTCTCCGACCTTTCTCGGAGCTTTCTGCGAAGTCCAGTCTGGTATGAACTTCTTTTCGCTTATCGCGACGGACTTTATCCATGATAATGGGTAAGATGTCATCGTAGTGTTCCTCAAAGAAGTCCTGGATGTTAACTTTATCCCTTTCCTTCTACGTTTTTTCTTTGTTCGCTGTTTTTGTGACAATGGTCACAATTGGGGTTGTGTTAGCCACTACGCTCATTCTTCAGAGTGATTCCTAGTGTCGTGTCCCACGGATGGCGCCAACTTGTTGATGCAAAAGTTAGGCTAGATCTGATTTGGCCCGAATAGGTAGTTATTCAGGCTGAGGAACCTTATTCTTGCACCAAGTGAATTTCGTTGAGGACTCCTGCACAAGGAATAAAGAACACGCGTTAACCTTATCGTGGGAGCGGATCCCACGATTAGCCTCCGGCGTGAGAGTAAGTATATGGTTTTTGGAGAGTAATCGAGTATGATTAGGGTTTTTAGTGATACCTCATTGATGATGATTGTTGATCCTTTTATAGGCCTCATGCCCAATAGGGTTTCCCCATAATTTGGCATAAGCCTTATCCGACAAAACCGGGATTTGACATTATCTTGGCCTATTTAAACTAGCAGAGTATATCCCCTACTTAATTTAGGGTTATCCTTCCCTGAAATAGCGCATAAATCAGTTGCATGCAGAATACAACCGTTGGAGACCGTGCCATGAAAGCCGCGTCCCGGACAGGTGTCCGTGACCGCGACCGTGACACACTAGCTGGTCCGTGATCCGTGACCGCGATACGGGTTAAGCCCACAAGAAGTATGGGCCGTGCCCGGTCCGTACTATACGTCATCAAACGTGTTATACTAAATGGGTTAAAATCATACCTCTGCCACGCATTAATATATGATACCTTACGTGTTACTTTGAGAAAAAGAAAATGATAAAACCCAAATGGTCGCTTTCTTTCGTTAAAAAACTAACGATATTAGGTCACGTGACAACATGTGATCGAGTTAAGGCCCATTTATAAACGAGTTTACAAGTCCAAGGTGCTACACCGCACCATTAAAAATTTATGGTAGTAAAAAACCCGGTTAACCAAGTTTGAGGTATCAAAATACACTTTGGCCAAAAAAATATCATAATTATAACTTTATTTCTTACTTTTTGCATAATAACAGTTTTAGCCTTAACTAATTAATTTGAAAATTTTAAAAGTTTGTAATAATAACTTCAAATCAAGGCAATATAGTATTCTCGATTTAAATTTCCTATCTATTTTTATAAGTGGACAAATAATTTGGGAGAAGCCAGAAAATAAACATTGACTATAATTTTGAGACGGAAGTAGTAGTTTTTACAAGTGATGAATGGTTATAGTAATTCAAAATAATTATATTTATATTTAAGTTTATTTGGATATAAAATTATTTATATAGAAATGGATTAATTCCCACCATCCATCTCCATTGTGATCCAATGGATAAGATTAAACTCATAACCAATTTACATCTTTTTTTTTCAAATATTAATCTCTTAAACCTTTAATCGTTAAGCGAAAAAAATATATCATTACGACGAGCATTTAATTATCTTTCAATAGATATGCACTTTGATATACTTTCGACAATTTTTTTTCCATTTTTTTCATGTTTTTTTGTTTTTCTATGTTTTTCGTCTTTTTTTTTCTATTTTCTTTAATGAGAAATCAATGTGATTAAACACTAATAAAATCACATGTGTTTTTAGTGTTAAATCACATATGCTATTAATGTTAAATCACATATGATATTAGTGTTAAATCACATATGATATGTAATTCGATATTAGTGTTAAATCACATATGATATTAGTGTTAAATCACATGTAATTATACGAATATTTAAATTAGTGTTTAATTACATGTGATTTCTTCATCAAGTATCAACAACGAAAAAAACGTGAAAAAAACAAAAAAAATTGTCGAAAGTATATTAAAGTATCCGTCTATAGAAAGATAATTAAATGCTAGTCTTGAGGGTATAATTTGTTTTGTCTAACAATTAACGTTTAATGAAATATTTAAATTATAAAAATATGTGAAATAACAAAATGTTTTTACTTTCAACCATTGATTTCTTTTTAAATGAATGATGAAAATGCGTCTCTAGTATCCAAAAATAAACTTAATATACAAAATAACTCTCCTCCGATACTACTATTCATAAACAAATAAGTGAATAACAATCATATTTAAAAATACAAATACAAACCTGAATGATACATGACACCGAATGCAAATATTTTAATCGTCGACTAAAATATTTCTTAAATTGATGTATCTTTCCTTTTGCATTTTCATAAATATTTAATGCTTTAGAAGCTGTCAATATTCCATTTTGTCAATTTATCATACTGTTGGTGGGCTTTTATTTTGGGTGTTGAAAGATGAGTGTTTTAAAAATCGGTTTTTAAATTGATCCGGCAGAGCTACCGGTTTAACTGGCGATTCAATCGGGTTTTTCGGCTAAAACCGGCTTCCGGTCATTCGACCGGTTCACGGTTCAACCGTTTTAACCGGCCGATTCAACCCGGGTTTTAAAACATTAGGAAAGATTAGCATATTGATTACTGATTATATAAAATAGATAATAAAGCTCAAGATTAAAATTACCGACAGTGAACAATAGGAGGTTTTTTACGGCTAAACGTAATGGGACGACTTTTGCGGTCGGTCGTCCCATGTGGCAATAAAAGGGACCTGGTCACCCCACTACGCCGACCGAAGCAAGACCTGGTCACCCCCAACCTTTGCAAAGTTAGGGTCTTCTGCACGATCTTACAATTGAAGGAAGATTTCGTATTAAAAAAAATTAACACTTTCTTTTATATTTTTATTTTAAAAAATAAACAATCTCCCATTCACTATAAAATCTCACTTTTTATACCATTTTTAATCACAAAACACATACATTTTATACACTTTCATTATCTTTTTTAAATGGCTTGTTCGATACCACATAGCGACGATGAAATCCAAGCTTTGGTTCAAAAACAAATTGACGAAGATATGGTTCATCAGAAAGCGATTATGGATTTAGCCTTGCAATTTGATAATGCATGCACAACTAAAGAAGATCTTAGAAAAGCATACGAGAAATGTAATCACATTCCACAAGAGAGCCGTGCTTTGATCGACACTTTCTTAAAAGAAGGTTCTGATAAAGATTACGAGCTAAATCTTTCTATGTACAGAAAGGCAGCAAAACTAGAAAAACAAATGAATGCTAAGTTAGCTTGGATACATGAAAAATACAACCACCGCTCAAAAACCCATATAGGTGGTTCGTCATCACATACACATGAGATTGGTGATGTATACCTTACTGCGAAAGAGTTACATCAACTACATCTAGATGAAAAAGTCTTAAGAGAAACACTAGAAGAACAAACAATGGATGAAAAGGCACGGGAGGAGAAGATTAGGCAAAAACAAGCTGATGAAGATGAATAATTTATGGAATTTGGGGTGATGAGAATTGATTCAGATTACGAGTCATCAGATTAATAAACTAGAAACTATTTTAGTGTAATGTTGTTTTTTTTAACGGCAAAGATGAAATATATATAAAAAAGAGTCTAGCAAGACGCTAGAAACTTAAAGTACAATAGAGTCA
>BQNB010080786.1:0-29827 GCA_026074375.1 Tanacetum coccineum
TCAATTGTTTAGATAAATATATTGTTCATATTATGCAAGTGTTGAGTTCACATAAATTCAAATCTAGAATTTTTTTACAAACACTTCAAAACCTTTAATTAAAAAGCGATAAACTATTCAACCCCCCCTTCTAGTTTTCCACATAATTCATTAAACGGGTAGGGAATTGCGGGGAGAGTTTGGTTAGCAATTTTTATTGCCGCCGCTATGCGCGGGTATCTGACTAGTCTTAATAAATAGCATAACTTGATATATCTTAAGTCCTCTATAATATGTTCATGATGCTTGTCCATGAGTAAGTGTCCTCAAAATCATTTGTTCATAACTTTTGTAATTAAAACCTTCAACACAAAATAATTCATAACCTAACCATATAATTTATTTAACACTTATATATAATGTGTACTTCCATTTTAAGTGTTATTTTACCAATGTACATAATAAATTCGAATCATATATATCTTGTAGTATCTCATAGATCATAAAAATGAACATAGGTGGTGTTTAACATATATAACAAGCATGTAAAGTAAGAAATATGAATGAATGGAAATGTTAATATTTAAATAGACCTTATAGAAGTGTAGAGGATTGATGAATACAAGCTTATACTTAAGATTGAACCCAATAAAGTAAACCCAAGATTCAAAACCTAATTTCTTTTCTTGCTTCAAATCCTTGCTAATACCAAAACCTAAGCTTCCAAAACACCTTGAATGATCTTAGATATACTTAGAATGAATGCCTAATCACTTGGAATATTTTAGAACAAAGTTTAAATGAAACCCTAGCTTATAAATTTTGAGTCGTAGGTTGGGTTGAATATGGAGAGAGTTTGCTTGTTGAATTTCTAGTGAATGAGAGATGTGATAAAATAAATCTTGGACTTTCCTTTTATAGATCATAGTATAGTCAAAACTACCTTAAACTAAAACCTTAGACTTGAAATGGTTTTAAGTATAACATGTAAGACTTCTCCTTCCCCCTAGGAGGAGGGGGACGGAAATGCGAGGGGGGAGGTACCATGGATTAGACAATTACTAGTAAGTTGGTCCAAGGGTGTACTCCTGTGGGGTTAGAAGATAAATTAGTGGGTTTTGATATTTAACATGTGTATATAAACATATATCCGGTTTTATGGCTTATTTTGAGAGTAAGTGGGTTAATTTTTGTATAGTGGGTATAATTGTGGGTATTAGTTTGAGTATAGATAGGTATAGGTGCTTCCGGGTATGCCTAAATGTAATTTATTGCGAAACGCAAGCGTTTTACGTAACCAACAAAAATAAAATAGGAAAAGTTATAAATTATACTCTTAATAATCATATAACACTTGCTTGACGTAAACTTTTATTTGTTTGGTGTCCGTTTACGTTAAAAGTTGATTTTTAGTTTACGCGATTTAACTATAAGATAATAATTAAAAGCGAACGCGTAAAACTCTAAAAATAAATAATGGTAACAATTGAGTCGGGAAATAACCTAGAATAACGGATTGTTACATAATCGACATACCAAAAAGATTATGGAAACCATCCATGTCAAGTTTGACGAGCCTACAGCTATGACTTCTGAATATGATAGTTTAGAACCCGCTTTACAACGGTTCATTAATGATGATTCGTCAGTCAAATCAATGAATACTCCGTCTAAAGAAGATTTAAATAATTTGTTCAAACCAATGTATGAAGAATACTTTGAGAAGAGGTATTACGAAATGTCCATTAATTTCGCTACACAACAAGTTCACAATCATGAATACTCACCTTCGACATCTTCAATCATTGTTAAAGAACAAGAGGTTCCTCCTATTGTAACTACATATGATGAACAAACTTCTCCAATATCCATAAATAAGGCTGATGAATTCAATCAAGAAGACTCTGCAGATTTTGATGGTAATACGTTATTAACTCCATATGATGCTCCAAACATTGATGAAGCCGAGTCATCAACAACGGCTCTAGATCCATCAAATATGCACGAGTTCCACCAAGTTTAACCCTCAACACATATTTGGACAAAAGCTCATCCTTTAGAACAAGTAATTGGTGATAGATTTTTAGGAATCATTCGCTCCTGTTGCCCGTCTTGAAGCCGTCAGAATGTTTGTTGCATTTGCTGCACATAAAAACATCACAATCTTTTAGATATTAAGAATGTATTTCTCAGTGGTCTATTGAAAGAAGAAGTTTATGTTAGCCAACCTGATGGATTTGTCAATCTAGATTTTCCTGACCATGTCTACAGTTTAAAGAAAGCCCTATTCGGTCTCAAACAAACACCACGAGCATGGTATGACAAACTGTATTCATTCCTAATTAAACACCATTTTACTAAAGGTATTGTTGACCCGACTTTATTTATAAGACGTCACGGGGGAGACATATAACTTGTCTAAGTATATGTCAATGGCATCATTTTTGGGTCTACAAATCTAGATTTTTCAAAACGATTTGAAAATCTTATGAAAAATAAATTTAAGATGTCTATGATGGGTGAACTAAAGTTCTTTCTTAGACTTCAAGTTCATCAATCACCCCGTGGCATATTCATTAGTCAGTCACAATACGCAATTAAGCTTTTAAAGAAACATGGTATGGATGATTGTGTGTCCATGAGCACACCTATAGCCACTGAGAGACTTGATACTGATTTACAAGGCACTCCTACTGATCAGATGACTTATCATCGAATGATTGGAGGGCTCATGTATCTAACAGCCAGTCGACCAGATATTGCTTTTGCCATATTTGTTTGTGCTCTTTATCAAGCATGTCCTATGATCAAACACCTTAAAGTGGTTAAGAGGATCTTTTGGTACCTAAGACAGTCATATAACATGGCCTATGGTATTCGAAAGATTTCGGGTTTGAACTAATTTCATATTCAGACGCAGACCATGCAGGATGTAAAGACGATTGCAAAAGCACTTCAGGAGGCATACAATTTCTAGGTGAAAAGCTTATGAGCTAGAGTTCTAAAAAGCAAGATTATACTGCGATATCCATAGCTGAAGCTGAATATGTGTCATTGTCTGCGTGTTATGCACAAGTCATTTGGATGCGAACACAACTACTGGACTATAGATACAAGTGTTAGCCTTTAAATATGTTGACTAATACAGAATTACATTAGTTTATTATAGTCGTGTCAAATAAGGACTAGCAACGTCAAGTTAGTATAGTTAGAAGACAGAAGGGCTATAAATACCCCCTCTATACTTCCATGAAGGGGTGAGGATTCATTTTGTATCATCTCTCAAGGTATGTGTGTGTTTCTTTCCTCCCACCACACACATATCTTCCTTTTTCTCTCTATCAATCTAATATGTCAACTTATTACTTTAATCCTCCTCGACCTCTAGATCGTTATTTATTAGTGATTTCTTATTATTAACAAGTGGTACCAGAGCCTAGGAGGAATTTGTGTTTGTGGTTTGCTTATTTTGGGATGATTCATGGCTTATTTTTAAGCATATAAGCCATGACTTCTTTTGGTGTGAGCTTACTTGATCAAAAAGCTTGCTACTTTCTTATCTACAATCTTTTGTGATAACTTTGTGGTAAACTTAAGCCAAAATCAACAGCTTATTTGATCAAAAAATGTAGTTTTTGCTTATTTTCAAAAAACTTAAGTTTTGATACATTTTCGATCATTCATGCTCATTTGTTGTTGTATTGGATCATCCATTTTTGTACTTTCATCATCAACATGCTTATTAAAAGCTTATTCAACTAACAAACAGCTTATTCGAACATAAAAATCTAGGGTTTAGTTTGAAGATTAACGGTTTATGTAAAGTGATGAAGGTTAGCGGAATGTGTTTGAAGGTTAGCGGTTTGTGACATGAAGATTAGCGGTTTATGTAAAGTCATGAAGGTTAGCAGTTTGTGCAAATAAAGGAATGCGCAATAGCACAATGTGCAATAGCGGAATGTGCAATAGTGGAATGTGCACAATAGCGGAATGTGAGAAATAGCGGAATGTGCAAATCGCGGAATGTGCAATAGCGGAATGTGCACAATCATGGAATGTGACAATAGCGGAATGTGCAGATCGTGGAATGTGCAAGGTTCTGATAGCGGTTTGTGTACATTCCTTGGTAGCGGTTTATGTCAGTTTATGGGTCGCGGTTTGTGTAAACTAGTCGCGGTTTATGTCAGTTTATTGGTCGCGGTTTGTGTAAACTGGTAGCGGTTTATGTCACTTTTGATAGCGGTTTGTGTTTATAGGGGTTAATTTCATAGCGGTTTATGACATCTTTAGGAAAAGAAGCCATGCCAAAATTTTCCAAAACCCCTACGGAATATGTCTAACACAAACACCAAAGCAAAACACAACACTTAATCCTAAAACGATCATTAAAGATTCTCTTAAACGACAAACGGCTTCAGACACGGATTAAAATGACAAGTGATCACGAAGTTGATCTTGTATCGCTTATTTGAGATTGAAGTGGGTTTCACGAAGGCGTCTACTTATTTTATCATCGAGACTTCCTTCTACTTTCTACTTCTTTTCTTCAAACCCAATCTATCGATTGATGACTTGCTTGAACATATATAGAAGGAATATGATTAAGACTTGGATTATCTAGTTATACTCGATGTAAGGAGTTACATTGTAGTACTCACGGGTTATAGCTATCACTTAAAGGAGTTACGTTGTAGTACTCAGTGTCACACGCATATGCAGATGTGGATAATTTCAAGAGGTGTCGTACGTCTTATACTTTTGATGACGGGTATAGAGTACATAGAGATTTAATCTTGCACTGTTCTTTAATCAATAACAATGTAAGCTTAAGCAACAAATTTGGGGGATTTTACTTCCTTTTCAAGTTTGGAATATTGGGTTTACTTCACCATGTGGTCACAACAACAGCTGACAAAATATGAGGTTGACAAGTTAGCCAGAGAGTTTAAAGGTTGAGATGTAATCAGCAATTCTCACAGGATATTATTGTGCTACAGAACGACAATGGTACTTCACAGTCTAAGCAAATTTTCAAAGTTCTTCAACGACGTTCATAACTTTTCAAGATTTGTGCTTAAGACAAGAACTTATTGAGTATATGGACGTACACGACAATGATGCTTCCGAGAGTTCAAAACCATCATGGGGGAAAATGTATACGTTGATGTTACCAGGTTAACTTCTAGGGGGAAGTAGTGCATGCTACTTTACTTAGTATGGTTTGTGAAGTATTCTACATACGTGTAACGATCTGAATTTTCATGTCATTTTACGTCAATAAATATCCAACCTTTCATTTTAAACTTTTACGCGTTTACTTTTATTTTTTATCGTTTGATTAAATCGTGTAAACTAAAAATCAACATTCAACGTAAACAGACAACAAACAAGTAAAAGTTTACGTCAAGCAAGTGTTATATAATTATTACGAGGATAATTTATAACATTTCATATTTTATTTTTATCAGTTACGTAAAACGTTTACGTTTCGCAATAAAATGCATTTAGGCATACACAGAAGCACCTATACCTATCTATACTTCAACAAATAGTCACTATTATACCCAATACCCAAAAATTAAATCATTTTGCACTTCTATAACCCTATGGCCCTAAGCCTATTACACTCATTAATAAATTCCATATATCCCAATTGTGTCACCCTCACTTTGGTTATAACTTTAACTTACACAAGAGTACCCTAAACCTATTTCAGTAGAAATTAGCACATCACTTGTAACCTTTCCTCATCCTTGGCCATTCCCTCCTCCTAAAGAGGAGGAGAACACCTTACAACTCTTACAAGCTTATACCATTACCACCCTTAGTTCATGGTTTGATTTAGGTTATTTCCATAATACTTCTAACTATATAAGGAAGGTCCTAGGTTGTTATAACACTCTTTCATGCAAATAAACTCTCTCCATTTCTCTTTTGTTCCTCCTATACACCTCACGACTCAAATTAGTTAATTAGGGTTTCTATACCTTTGATTCTAGCAAGGTATTAAGCATACAAGTGTTTTTAGGTATAATATCTAAGGTATATCAAGGTGGTTTGGAAGCTTGGGTGTTGATTAATCAAGGGTTTATATCAAGAAGATTAGATGAGATTGAAGTACCCGCATTTGTTTAGTAATGTTAGTAGTTGAATTTCAGGGACGAAATTCTTTTAAGGGGGTAGAATGTAACCTTTGCCCTTTTGTGTTCTGAATATTTCATTTATAGTCCTTTGACTATTTGACTTTTGTCAGTTTATTCAGATAATGTACCGTGTTGACGGTGGTGATTTTATGAGAATTATGATGATTTATGGTTTATTGTGATTAATAATCCCTTTTGGAAGGTATTATTGTGTTATTTGTATTCCGGGTGGTTTGACCCGTGAATTTTGAGAAATACCAAAAAAACGAGTCTGACACGTCCGTTAATGTCCAAATGAGTTTTGAAGGGTTTAAAGTGTAAATATGTCGTGTAAATACTCTAGGTTAATGGAAAAGTATTTTTAAGGTGAATAAAAATGCTAATTAACTTTGGGGTAAATTCTACGGTTGAGTTTTACGAGTATTTAAGTGATCCCGACACGAAAAGAAAGACCCGACACCCCATAGGATGCTAACCGGTCAAGAAAGTCAAGGGGGGAAAGTCAATGGGAGGGGGGGACAAAATGGCTTAATTCTAGCTAACTTGTCTAAGAGTTGTACACATATATGCTTTCCACTAGACCTTTTCATCCATAATCCATTTTCATTTTCAAAAAAATAAAACACACTTGTGTGTGGGGGGGGGTTTAGTTTGTCTGCCACCTACACCACCACAACCACCATATATTTTCCAGCTTTGATCGAGAACGTGATATTCCGGGTTGATACGAGTGTTTGGGTATTCATTTAAACAACGTTTGGGTTGTCCGGTTCGTGTTGAAATCTACATTGAATATTTTCTTGTAAGTTTTTAAATTTAAATTTCGTTTATCCTTTTTGGTTTATTTTGATGCATAGATGTTAGTTGTACAAGTTGATCGTTGTAAAAATAGATTTTTAGAAACGAAACGGATAAAAATAAGGTGTTTGGTTCATCGGATATAAAAAGGAAAAATGGGGTTTTTGTAGTTTTGATGTTGTGGTCGTGATAGTTGAATAACATATGTTGCTAGATAGCTTATTTTTGTTAGTAGCTTGTATAGCTTATTCGGGCTTATTTTTAAGCTATTTCATGGCTTATTATGGGCTTAAATGCCACATCCCTTTTCAAAATTACTAGGAAAGTGATTTTAACTATTTTTGTGATATGGCGTATGTTTGTGGACTATTTTTATAGCTTATGGTATTAACCGAATGCGATACATAGCTTATTAGCTTATAGTTAAGCTTAATATATGTATTATGGAGCTTATGGACTCACGGCCCAATAAGCCTATTTAAGTCGTGGCTTAATGGGAGGGCTTATTGTGGTCCGGATTATTTTCTACTTATTTGTATAAACTTATGTATGTAAATGGACCTTGGTTTTGGACTTGGATCGTATTTTGGTCTTATAAGTATCTTAATGGACCCTTATCGGGCCTTAAAGTCCAATAAGCGATATTTAATCGTTATAAGAGTTTTGACGGACTTTTGAAAGTGAAATGTATTTACAAAGTGACATTGAACGATATTTTGGAAAAACGTTTTAGTAAACGTTAAAGATTGAGATTTTGGAATTTTGTCGAAAAGTGTCGAATTGGTAAAAAGTGTTGAAAGTAAAGTTTGAAACCTTGGAAAACGTTGTAAGAGCGTACGGGTCATGTCAAAATTTCGTAAAAAGTTTATACTTAGAAATTTTACCTAAAAACATGATTTTTGAATTGTAGATAATAAAATATTAATTAATTATTTTATTTATTTGATAAATTCACTAAAAGACGAAAAATATATTTTTTCTCGAAACTTCTCAAATATGTTTATTGTGAGTAAAAGTTCCATTTTCAACTCTAATATGATTATTTTTACGGTGACTAAGGTTACTGAATGGACTTACCGAGATATATTTATAATTATTAATTATAAATATTTACGTATATTACTTATCTATTTTTCTAAATAGTATAAGTATGTATTATTGAGTAATGGGATTGATATGATTGTTGGGATATGTCGTCAACCATCACACCACTAAATTGTTATGAGTAATTGTACAACGCGTCTAAACTCTATGCATTAAACGTGAAGATTGTTTTGGAAATGGATGATTAAATTCGGACATTAATTGGACTAGGTCGTCTGCGGGCGTCGTTGCATTTGCTTTTGTGATTGAGATTTGGTTGCTAAAGACTTGCTTGAGGTGAGTTCTCGTAGCCCTATTTTTACTGTTTTTCTGTTGGGGGAAAATGATACTCAAATGTGTTTTGAACTGTTTTGAATTGAACTGTGCGAAATGTGGTTTTGTTTTTGGGAAAATGATACTCAAGTGTGTTTTGAACTGTTTTGAATTAAACTGTGCGAAATGTGGTTTTGTTTTTAGGACAAGATATGTGCTTATGACTGCTATGTGAATATTATGTGTTGCATGATTGTTTGGATCGGATGGGTACGCCTACCCAGTATTTGTGTGATTATTGGAGCGGATGGGTACGCCTACCCTAGTTTGTGTGTGGTCCTGCCCTAATTTAGTGCTCCAGCTGGTAGGCCCTTTAGGTGCGTAAGTGACATATGGTTATTGATTAGCGGTGATGCTATGGTTTGTTTGCATATATATTCACTGTCATATAGCACTATTGTCCACTGTTTGAAATATTGGCACAACTTTTGGGTTTAAGGTCAAACCTACGAGCTCACCAACATTATTGTTGACGTTTTTGAGTATCATTTTCAGGTGAAGTGAAAGAGGAATAAGTTGGTGATTTATGTGGTAGCAGACTTAGAAGTATCCCGAGTGGATTTTCATGTGAAGTCTTGCTTGTGTATTTTATTTGGTTTTAGTATTTGGAAGATTTGGTTTAAGTTTAGATTTTGGACCCCTGTGTGGGCTTTTGGATAACTGTAAGAGATTGTGGGTCTAGCTGTGATTTGGGACATCACTCGAGGATGTTCGAGCTTGATGGTCTTCGTAACACTTAAAGTTTTTGCAATGTAGTTTTCTATATTTTGTATCATGTGTTATGATTGATCATTATGTTGCATTCCCGAGTTTCCACCATTGTCGGGGTGTGAAAATTTATATGATGAAATGATGTTTAAAATGAAGAAACTATGTTATACAAGTGTGGATTAATTTATAAAGTCACTTGATAAATTAATTGTTGAAAGTTTATATTATAAAGTCTATACACAAATTATTATGAGGACAAGTTACTTGGACACTTTATTTGGAAAAGAATGATGGACATATATATGAGGACATAAAGTATACCTAAGAGGTATTATTAATTAAATTAGAAGACTTGTGATAATTTGATTATGTTAAAGTTTATAAAAATAAATATATATACATATATATCAAAATAGTTTTTATAATTTGTTGAGATATGAATTTTTATAGATTGTAAGCCCTACTGATTTGTATAGTACATATTATGAGGATTCCGTGCATATAAAGAACTTGAAAAACCGAGCTATAACAAATAAGTTATGAATTTTACGAGATTACGATAATTAAATATATAAAAGTGTTTTTATAAAAGAAGTTTTATAAAAACTGACACTATTTCAAATCTGATAAAATTTTATAAATATTTTATTATGATAGATCATTTCAATAGGAAACTGTGCATATAAAGAACTCTAAAAACGGAATTAAAACGAAGGAGTTATGAGTTTTGAAAGATTTAAAGTTATAAAAATAGTTTTATAAAAACATTTTGAATTTGCTGTTTTGACACAGATTTTTATAAAAATAGTGAGTTTTTTTATTTGGATAGTTTATCTCTTCACGATTTCATACATATAAAGAACAAGCGAAACAGAGTTAAAATGAGCAAGTTATGAGTTTTTAAAAATTTCGGATAAATAGAAATTACAAAAACGAATTAATTTTTATAACCAATTTCTGAATGTTTATAATAATGTAACAAGGCTGTTAACAATTGAAAGTATGGTTTACGAGTGTTTTCGGGTCCGTTTGGACTATAAAAACCCTAAGAAACATTGTAGTAACATTTATATAATATTTATATACGTTTTCAAATTTATAAATATTATTTTACAAAACAATTAAACCATTTATATAATATCATTACATAAACAATGTAAATATTAAATCATGCATTATTTACAAATAATCCATCGTTGGACGAAGGTAACATTTTTACGGACTCATATACGTAGACATTTATTTAACGAGTACAATTTAAATATTGTTTCGACCTTTTAAACTAAACAAAGCTAGTAGGTGGTGGTGTAACTCTATAACTTACGATGTTGTATTTATATTAAATACATTATACTTATACGACCTATAATTAATTAGGTTGCATTCCGGATCATTTACGACAATTACTTTGTTGACTTTGCGATAAGCACTTCTTCACTAGAGGTGAGCTTATAGCCCCTCTTTCACTTGTTTTGCATTTACTTTACAAATCTCGGGGGAGAATACATGCTCGTTACAACTTGTTTACATATTCATTTACAATCTCTTTTACATACTCTTTTACATACTTGATTGCATACTTGATTTCGTAACTTGTTTACATACTCGTTTACATACACATTTACAAAACTGTTTACATACTCAATACAAACTCGGTTACTTGAACGTTTACAAACTCATTTACATGGTTGATTAAAAACTCGCTTACATACTCATTTTCATACCTCGCGATGGAATACAATACTTTTCACTTATAAACGCAACAATTTTACTTTGATTCAAATGATTACGGATTAGCTTAAGTTGCCTGAACTGTTAATTACTCGGAGGGTAAGTGCGAATGTTTTAAGATAGATCTATTTGGGATTGACAATCCCCGTTCGGGGTGATTAGCTCCTACTAGTTTCAGCGGTACTGAACTAACGAACGTTATACCATATCGGAGCACGATTTGATTAGTGTCTACAGGGCCAACAACTACATACTCATGAACTCTTACCGTGCCTTGAATAAAGTGGCATACATATAAGTCTACGCCGCAGTTTCATGAACTTATGGGTGCAATTATAATCACACATGGTGACTATTGTATTGGATACAATGGTCATGCATACTTTACAAATGCTTTTGTCTAACTATACTTAACCCTTTTGTGACTATTGTATGGGATACAATAGTCATACACATCTTTGATTCCAACTATACTTATTTTTATGACTATTGTATGGGATATAATAGTCATACATACTTTACAAATCTTTGACTCCAAAATTCTAATAAAACGCAATTTGTGTGGTTTGTGTTATACACATTTTAGCCTTGCATAGACAGGATTTGTAACACAGTAAAATTATATATATAGTTTTGGGATTCACATTTATACTTATAAAAACCTATGAACTCACCAACTTTATGTTGACACTTTTAAGCATGTCTTTTCTCAGGTGAATTAGATACTTGGATTACTTGATGTGCATTAGAGTCTAAACAATACAAGATTTCTTTTCAAACTACACATTTAGAGGTCGTTCTCTCACATCTTGTGCAAAGGTACTCATGAAGTAACGCTTCAGGACAATATTCCGCTGCGACCCAATTTGGGGGTGTTACAATACGTGAGAAGAATTGTTGTTGATTTCACGCATGTACCCCCGAACGAATATTCACCAAGACTCAATGACAAGTAGCAGGAGTATTTTGTGTGGTTTTTCTTCTACAAAATTCTGCTGTGCACGTCAATGACAAATAGAAGATTGTTTTAGGTACATCAAAGTTTTAGAATCTGCTCAAGATAGGGATGTTGGTTTGGGGGGAAGCTGATTCAGAAACTTTGTCAAAAAGGAGTCTATGAAGAAAGCTTTTCAAGACATGCTGCATGAATTGGGGGGAAGTTAATCCAACTCATGCATACTACAATGGTTCCAAAACAAGTAAAGACAATGAAGATCCAAGCTGAAGTACAAGTTTCAAGACCAGAAGAACTCAGAAGACATCTTCAGCTTTGGAAGCACTTGGGAAGACTTTATTTGTGTTGTATTTGTACTTGATAGGAATATTATAAGTAATTCTGTATGTCCACATATTGGGGGAAGATTGTTAGCCTTAAAATATGTTGACTAATACAGAATTACATTAGTTTATTATAGCCGTGTCGAATAAGGACTAGTAACGTCAAGTTAGTATAGTTAGAAGACACAAGGGCTATAAATACCCCCTCCATACTTCCATAGAGGGGTGAGGATTCATTTTGTATCATCTCTAAAGGGGGGGGGGGTGTGTTTCTCTCCTCCCTCCACACACACATCTTCCCTTTTCTCTCTATCAATCTAATATGGCAACTTATTACTTTAATCCTCCCCGACCTCCAGATCGTTATTTATTAGTGATTTCTTATTATTAACAAGTACAACAAAATACTGATGTATTGCAATTCAAAGAGTGCTATCACTATCTCATGCAATCCGGTTCAGCATTCGCGTACAAAACACATAAACATCCGGTATCATTTTATTAAAGAACATGTTGAAAAGGGAACGATGGAATTATACTTTGTCAGAACTGAATACCAACTAGCGGGTCTATTTACCAAAGCTCTTCCCAAAGAACGCTTTGAGTACTTGGTTCATCGCATTGGTATGAGATGTATGACTCCAACACAGTTGGAAAGTCTGGCAAAGTTATCTTCTTGAAAAAGATCATACATCAAACTTGTAAATAAATTTTTCAAAAACAAAATAAAAAATTGAAAAATATAAAAACCCAAAACGATTTCCTTGATGTTTTTCAAAAACAAAAATCAAATATAAAAATAAAAAATATAAAAGGACAAAAACATAATTTAATCAAAACCACATGTCTTCTCATTACAATCAGATTCTTGATTCGATATTTTCATCACAATTGTTTTCAATGTCTATACGGGATCAAGATTTGAAGGGGAGTTATTTTGATACATAAATGTGTTTTTGTAAATCCTATTCATGCACATCACCTGAATTTTAATTGAAAAATTCACATCACTTTCAAAATCCAATAAAAACAATGATCTCTCGAATATTACTAGCTTAAAGACCCGTGTAACCCCGGGAGTATTTTAAAACATTTATTTTGTAAGAAGTAAGATATATATGAAAGAAATAATCGAACGTAAACATATTCCGTTAATATATGAAAGAAATAATAAGAGAATACGTGAACTATTCGATAAATATTTAAGTTTGTAGCAATTATAATAATAAACGCCATGCAGTTTGGTCTTCAAATTTGATGGTCTTGAATAGAAAATGATGTATGTAAGTGCTAATCAGGTTAATATCTAATGTCTATTCCGTGAACACCTAATAGTCGATAAAACATGTAAGTAAAAGTAGATTGTGATGAATAATAGATTATAATTCAAAATATGGTAAAAAAACATTTTAAATGTAAATTGTACATACCTCTTGAACCTTGTTCATAAACCTTGTAGTACTTCTTTGTAGACCACATTTTTAGTAGTTTTATATATATTACCTTTCGGATCACAAACTACAACCTTCAAACCTTTTTTTGTTTTTCACTCTTGAAACGACAACGTATAGTTGTCCATGTGTGAAAACAGGACATGAAAGGTACAAACCAACTTTTGAAAGCGATTGAACCTGGCTTTTGTTCATTGTCATTGCAAATGAAACTGACAGATGAAACTGTTTTCTGAAGATCTTTAGCGGTAAACGTTTATCGGACGAAGTAATTCTCAACCTTGGTATGATAACTTTCTACCCAATGTCTGATACGTTAATGATTTGTGCATTAATGGAAGTCCTTGTTAATTTAAGAACTGGGAGTTTTGTCCCATTACACAATCCATTCAGAAGAGTCAAATTCGAAAGAGTCAAAATTCAAAAAAGTAAAATATGGAAAAGTCAAAACTCATTTTTGGAAGTGTCGAATTTGTTGAAAAATGCACAAAATTTTTAGGGGGGCTTACTAGACTTAGTGTAATTGATGATATATATCTGAATGTGTTGTCTAAGGCTCGTATGTCTGTGAATAATAAGATCAGGCTCTCATGTGACTTGAAGTTCAAATGTTTGTGAAAAAGTACCTCAAAATTGAACAAAAATTGATCAAGTTTTGATGAATTTTATACCTTGTGTCACATATGTCTATTCTCAATTGTTTAAGTGGTCTAAGTCATGTCCGGTTACGACCGTTTTCTGCATTGAACAAAATGAGGAGTGAGTGACTTAGTGACCATTCAGTTGTTGAATTAGACGTGTTTGTTTACATGGTATAAAATTCATTACAAGAAACAAAAATGATGAATTTCAAATAACGTGAGTCTGATAATTCTATTCTCAATTGTTTAAGTGGTCTAAGTCATGTCCGGTTTTGACCATTTTCTGCAATGAACAGAATGAGGAGTGAGTGACTTAGTGACCATTCAGTTGTTAAATCGAGTTTGACTAATTCCATGTTATCAGATACAAATGCTTTTGCACAAATAATTTTTGAAAAAGTTCTCAAATTTCTGTATTGTGTCAAAAATGGTACTCTTTCACAAAAAGTTTTAAGAATTTGAATGATATCTCTTAAATTTCTTAAATTTGAGTCTTATTCAAAATCAGAGAGTATCTTCATCATTCTTGAAAGAGTATCATTTCACAAAATAATTTCTGGTGAGGATATTCTAAACAGAAAGAGAGACAAAATCCATACACGAAAAAGCAAATCTAAAGTGTGTTCGAAAAAGAATTGACAGAACACACGAAAAAAAATCAAAAGAAAAATACAAATAAAGCGTATGGCATGTGCTAGAAAAAGCAATAATCATCACATAAGAAACAAACTGATCAAAAATATGTTTAAAAAGAATTGCCAGAACATATAAAACAGGTAGAGCGGAAAGAGACAAAAATGTTATATAAACTATTTGTTATCTAATATCTTATCATCAATCATTCAGAAATCATCATGGCACAACCCCAAAGACAAGCTGATGTTCATCAAGATAAATTATGTCCACCCAATAAATGTTATGCTCTCATGGATGCCAACAAGAAGATTGATCTTGATAATCCATTATGACTTAATGAAAGCAAAATCCTAGCAAACATCCTTCAAAATCGTCCACTCAAATTCAGCATTGCTGCTTCGTCTTTAGTTTCATGGGTCTACTTAGGGAAATTCTGGCATAATTTGAAGGAAGATGGATCAAAGTATAAGCTCAGGTTTGTGCTTGACAGGAAAGAGCTCAGATGACTCTTGATGATTTTAGAAAGATCTTTTAATTGCCTCAAGCCACAAACAACAATCATGAATGATTTGTTGTTGCTCTAAAGTTCTCAGAAATGGCTCATTTCTTTCTGAATGATCTTGGTTTTACACTTGGATTAAGATCGCCATCCAACTTTAAGACAACCGGTCTCGTACAATCGTGGGAGACACTTTGTAAGATGTTTTCATGATATCTTACAACACGAGTCATTGGTTACGATTAACCGCATTTGTAGATCATGCAGATGATGTATTGCTTTGTCAACAATATACATGTTGACTATGATAACTTAATATGGGAAGGACTACACTACTCACTCGAACATCCATCATCACTAATTCCTTATCCCAGATTCACAAAACTTATTGTGAGTCACTACATGACTACATTTTCTTAGATTTCTTAAAGAGTTCGTGATAAGTATCATAATTTAGAAGATGATGACATGGTTAAAAGCATATTCAATTCAGGAAGGAATAAGGAAGGAGTTGGAATGAAGATTCCAAAATAGATGATAACTGATGAGATGAAGCTCACAGAGAATTATCGGATGTATGCTTCAGTGTTTGGGGTAGATGTTCCTACGACTCAGTCATAGCCGATTGAGTCTACCCAAAGAATCAAGTGCTCCACGAAAGTCTACTGTTATTAGACTTCGTATTCCCCCAAGACGATCAACTCGGCTTACTCCACCAACACCAATCCCAACTACTACTGAGGATGAAGACATAATCTTACAAGATACAGTTTAACTAAGCATTATTGAGCAAAAAAGTCATGATGAACTTGAAGCAAAGCCAAATGTAGAAAAAGTTGAGGAGCACTTGATCGCTGAGGAGATTGAGAAACTGGTATAAGGAATGGAGAATGTAGAAAATTTTTGAGGTTGATAATTCTATTAGTCAAAATGATCCCGACACTAGGATAGATCTCGGGAGTTATAAGGAAAGTCCAGAGGTGGAGAAAACTGTTGAAGTATAACCTGTCAATGTTTATGAAGAGGAAGAAGAGTCAGCAGAGGATGATTATGAGTTAAGAAGAAGGGAAAAAAGGAAGCATGTAGAAGAGATTAGGAATACACCCTCCCCCAAAACAATTAGATCCCCTAGTATTCATTCTACTCTCGTATCTTTGGATACTGAGAAACTCCAGGAATTGACAGTAAACGATCCACCACCTTCATCTTCTACAACATCATCATCTTCATCTAAATTATCTGCTACACAACGTCTCTTATCCTTGTTAAAACCCAAGACTGGACGCTTCAAATGTTACAAGAGTTTCTTTGATGAGCTACAAGGATGCTACGACTATTTGTTTGGACATTTAAATACTAGGTTCCTGGCGAGAACAAAGTTTAAGGTGCTTGCTCTACATTTACAAGAAGTAATGAAAGAGTCGTTGCCCAAAATGGTAGATGCTCGTGTTAAGGAACTTACCAAGACACAAGTTCCCATATATGTTGCACAGGGGCTTATAATGGAAAGACAACAGATTCAAGCTGATGTGGCAAAGATGATAGCAGATGCAGTTCAGGAAGAACACAAGAATCTTCAGGCAGAGATTACTTCGCAAATTAACAATGCTATTACTAACCACATTCCTTCATATGTTGATTCCTCTGTTAGAAACTACATGTCAGGTCATATTCTGCACGTTCACCCAACTCAAGCCAGCCAAGCTTCTGTACAAGAACAGTAATATCAACTTTATCTGACAATGTAAGGCAATCCTAAACTGCAACATGATGATTTACCAATTTGGCTAGCTCTCAAGATCAAGTTTGAAGGACTTCAAGTGTCTAATACTCCTTGTAGATCTTCTGCCATTCGACCAAGAGATCAGGACGATCCTCATGATGATGCTTATCCTGGGGGGAGAATAGTGCAAAAAGGAAGAAGATGTCTGAGCATGGAACCTACGTTTTTGGAGAATCTTCGTTTGGTCAAGTCAATGAAAGTGAACCAGATCTGTCAACGTCAAGTAATCAAGAACAATTAGATGACTTTCATTTTTAGACAAATTCATATGCCACAAATGATGATGAACTTCTAACTGAGAAAGTATCACAAGAACTTAAGGAAGAAATGACACAAACAGTAGATGAGGTAAAACGGCGCAAATTTGTCAATGAGATGTTGAGACAACAATGCACTTCAGGAGATGAGCATCAATACCACATTGATTAGATGCAGAATTTCTTGAAGAATGATATTATGTGGGAAAGCAGAAAAGAAATTTTAACTTTACCATTTCCACCAAAGCCTACTCCAGTCGTACAAAGCTGCTAAAGAGATCCCAAAGCTCCTGTATTATCTCTGGTCAATTCAGATCTAGTGTACTTAAAGAAAGGCAATTCAAGACCTGAGAAGATTGTGTTGTCTCTAAACAAGTTTCCTGCAGTTATCTTTCCTGATGATGACATTAAAGAAAGAACTTCCATATGGGTATACAAATGTGTGAAGAAGTTTAATCCTCATGCTCGATAAAGTGTCAAACATTAGAAGAATCCACATGCAAAGATCTTCTATATTAAAAGACAAAAAGAACCCAGAAAGCCAAAGGAAGTAGTCTACTCAAATTCAAAGATTGTTCAAGTCATCAAGACTTATTGGGAATTAGGTCATGAGCACAAGTTTGTAACAGAGATTATTGCAAGAAGAGTAAATGGTAGCATAGTGTCAATCACTGAGCCAGACTACAAGAACCCCAACAAGAATGGTATTGAGGATATGTATCTATCATGTGTCAACGGCAAGATAGAAGACTATATTGAGACTCAACTGATGTGGTCATTGTCAGTCTTCATCAGAAGTACAATGATCTGGGAAAGAGTACATGATTTCCAGCTAGGTATGGAAAGCTATCAAAAGAAGGTCAACCTTACTGCACCAACAATTACTTTCCTGGACATTGAGAAGTATAAGATGTTCTCTATCGTCGTTGAACCAATATATGGCATTATATACAAGAACAACAAGAAAGAAAAGAGAGTGATGAGACATCAAGAGATTCATAAGTTCTGTGATGCTACATTGAAAACAGTCTTGGAAGGGTTAAAAAGCTATAATAATGATGTAAAGAAGATGTTGAGTATATACAACTGTTTAAGGAAGAGATTAAAGAACGGTCGAAGCATCATGATCAGATGAGATGTTGGGAGATGTACGTGAACGAAAGACCACTAGGATCAAGAAAGGAACGCCCAGAATAATTGATCCTTAGGGAGAGATTGTTAAGATCATAAAAGTGTCGATTATTATACTTTAGGTGGTTTTATTTATTATTAATGTTTAGTCTTTATTTTACAAGTAGAAAGTAGTTTGTAATAAGGAGAAATATGCTTAAACTGAAAAATAGCATATTATCCAAAGAATAGAGACTAGATTGCAAATTAGGGAAAATAAAGAAAGGGAAGCTAATCCTCCCATCTCCTATAAATACCCCCTAATCAACATTAGGGGTTTAAGTCTTGTAACTCTCAATTTCCCTTCCATTTATCCTTTCTTTATAAAATTTGAAAAAATTATGAAAGTCTTGCCTTCCTCGCTTAATTCTCTCTATTCATAACCTTTCTACATCGTGTGATTCAAGATAAAACGTGACCTAACATTATTTGATAGTTATAAGTTTATAACTAAGGTTAGTTGGCATGCATAGCAAAATGCATTATTGAGTAGTTCACCCCAAGGAGTAACTATTATTTTCTACAAACTACTATTTATTTTCTTTGTTCATAACTTAGCATTTTACGCATTGTTGCTTATTATGAAAGTTACAGAAATATTGATATGTTAATGTATAGCTATTACGTTGGTGCACATAAAGGTCACTCTTAAGGTTTTATGAAAGTGTTTTAATTGCACCAAGGAATGGGCTTAATATTTATTTTCGATCGCACACATGGTATATATATAACATGCTTATATGCAATCAAATGTAGTTTATTACTTACTTAATTGTGTAGTCAAAAGCAACTAATTCTTATATTTTGTTTCTTTGTTTACGCCACTCAATTGTAACTGATTTGAAGTTTATGTTACTCTATTAATAATTAGCTCACTTTATTTATTTATTTTTAAAATTTACAGTGTGGTTGTGTGAATCATGATTTCTATTGTCCTTTCTAAAGATTAAATGAGAGTTCAAGTGTTGCTTAATTAACTGAGTCGCTATATGTTTATGTTTTGGATGCTACTTTTGAAGCATCGTTTGCTTTAACTTTATGTTTTGTAAGCAATTTTTTATTAGCTATCGGTGATTTATCACGGGTTTATAGGCTAGTTACTTTATATAAAAAGGTTTGATTTATAGATTTATAAACACTTTAAAAATATTATACAAATTATAAGAAGAAATAAAAGTAACATAACAAAAGTAATAATCAACATTGTGTGGCTCACATATCACCTAGCATCAATTTGTCAGAAAACCATATAATCCCTGCCAATTTGTTGTGGTGTGGGTTTGAAGATTCCACACCTTCACACTATTTGAAATACAGGATATCAAAAGAACAGTTTTGAGACTCATACTAAACCAACAGTGCTACATCCCTCAAACAAACACACCCTAATATCTTTTTTAAATAGTCAGGTTTTACTTTAAACTAAGGGTGAGCAAAAATAAAATAAAAACTGAACTGTAATAATCGATCGAAACTTGAAATTGATGGTTTGACTTTTTTACCGTTTTTATTAAATAATAATATATAATTAATATAAATAATTAACTAAAGAATTTAAATTTATACATTGATATTCATTTTGTGGGTGGAATTATAATGTATGTATCTAAACATTTATATGCGTGTTTGTCGTGTACGTGTTGACTTGACAATATATCAATACATATGTGACAACGATCATAATATGTGTGTGTTTACTTGCATGTGTGTAATTGTAGAAAATAGAGATAAAGATTATTAGACTTGGATTGAATAAAAAAGTAAAGAAGAATAACTAACTTTTTACGTAAAACAAGTTCTTTTGTATACATTGGTCACGCCGAAATATAAACGGTTAAAAACTGCAAAAACATAAAAATTGATAATAAACCGAAAAAATCGAATCGCAAAAAACCGAACGGTTCAATACGGTACTAAAACGATGACCAGTTTCACACCGTTCAACAGAACAAGTTTTTGATAGTAATCTATACGTCCAAACACTTCTATTGTTCATATCATGCATTTTACAAGTCCAAATTCAACCCTCATAACCAAACTCCACTTTTACACGTCAAAAATATAAAGAACTATCATAACCTACCATTTACAAAGCTTTGTAGTGTATATCATTTTAATTATTTACTATTTTAATTTACGTTTTTACATAGCTAACTTCCAAGAACTTACTGAATGGTTTTTAAGCACTATTATCTTGTTCATAAAAACCAAACTCTAATTCAAATATGATTTTTTAGTTAAACGGTTCTTTACCCAGTTTGGTACCGTTTTCTCGTACTCGGTACTGGCATGACTCTCAGTTCTAGGAAGATGTCTTTGAATATGGGTCGGGAAAATATCTGGTACACCGAAAACGATGTCGGTACAGTACTAAAATGGTGCCATGCTCATCCCCAGTTAAAACCTGTACTTGAAAGTTAAAGTTATATGAAAGCCAATACTTGAAATTTATTACAATATATGCACTCTAAAATAAAGTTCTAAATGGTAAACACTTGATATTAAACTCTATATATACAATCACCACCTCTGGCCGGTCTAATGAAATGTAATTGTTAAAAAATACACAAAACGCCGACACATTTTGTGATCATTGATAAAATACAATAGTGTCCCCAATGCATTTTATGGTTTTTGTCGGTCACTAGTGCCCATAGCAAAGGTCTTTCATGTCTACATCAGAAGAAACCTAGTTGCGTTATATATGAGTATTTGCTATAGGTTAAACAAACTACCCCATAATAAATTTGTGTATTGTCACTTAAAATTTAAAAGGAAAACCATGTAACATTCAATAATAATACAAAAAGTGACATGCTATGCTATATGTAACTTTGAACACTATGGGCACTATAATCCTTGATCTCCAATTTAGCTGCCAAGTTGATTTCAATAGTATACATGGAAAAACCCGAGTTGTAACCTCAGAATTGCAAAGGTTGCATACAATACTAAAAAGCTGCATGAAAGCATGACATAGCTAGAACTTGAATGGCAAAACCAAGTTTCTTGAATTCACACGCCTTGAAATGAGAACGATAAAATCTTGAAGAGCCCGTCTGGATTATCAGCATGCACCTGAACAAAAATCATATGACCGGTATCATTTATTTGTAAGAAAAGTTGCAACATCAATAGACAGAATCTGAGGCATATTACATTTGGTCGTATTTTATCTCAAAATGGTTGATGAAAAAATTTAGAAGGTGTACGGGTCAGAAGGGTTTAAAGTCAGCAAAAGTTGAATTTTGATGCATGCATCTCCAAAATCAACTACTAGCGGTTTAAGATTGTTATTGCAATAAAAACAATATTTCTTCATAAAGCAATAAGTATTAAATATAAAAGGGGGAATTGCATATATACCCACTAAAACTTGAATATTTGCATATATACCCAAAACACAAGTTTTCAATGCATGATGTACAATGCAAGTTAAGCATGTTTTAGGTATATATGCAAATATGCAACTTTTAGTGTGTATATATGCAATTGACCCAATATAAAAACAAGATTTGACAATAAAAAAAGTTAGATACAGAGTATTTCACCCCGTATTGAAAAAATAGACCTATTCCAGCCCAAACTTAGTTGATATCAAAGTTCGTGTGGAGTTTAATTCTTGTTCGTTTCTTCCCAAATTGAGTTCAAGTCACGTGTCTTTCCTCCAAATGTCATCCAAGTGCTAAAAACACAAAAAGAAACGATTAAGCACGTATTTTGGGACTGTTTACATGATTTAGAGGGTTAAAAGACCCCTAAAAAGTGTATAAAATTGTTAGTACATATATTCGCGTAAAAATGATATTTATATTTAATGATCTTCATGTTTTGATAATAACAAATATAATGTCATACTACGTAAAAGTTTACGTAAACAAGTTATTTAGTCGTAAGTTTACATGACAACGACAAATCACTTAAGGTATGAATATGATATTATTAAACATAGTTAATGATCAAAGAAAAATATATTCTATTGCACTTAAACTTAATCATTTGCATAAACCTTTCTAAACAAATGATTTTAAGTAAACACATGCTTAATTATAAGCTAGTTATATTAACCCATGTAAGGGGGGGAAAAAATCTGATTAAACATATGTGGAACTAATCTTTCCAAATCTTCCAAAATCTAGAAAATCTTTCCTTATTTATGTTAAGAAATATTTCCCTTCTAGATGAATCTAATAAATCTAATTTTTAAGTACATAGGAATATGTGGAAAACTAGAAGAGAGGTTGAATAGTTTACCGCTTTTTTAAATTAATGTTATGCTTGTTTATAAAAATTTAGATTCGACTTTGTGTGATCTCAATATGTGCACAATATGAACAATACAAGTATGTAAGTAAATGATAAGTAAATATGAAAGACAAGAGATAAGAGTTAGAAGGATCAAACAACAACACAAAGATTTATAGTGGTTCGGTAACGAAGCACCTCTTCGCCCTACTCCACTCTCCGAGCACCAACAGCAACTGCATTACGCTCGTTGCTTATAGAAGTCGTGTAAACTGATTTTTCCGCCTAGAGGAGAGTTTATGACATAGTGATGTGAGAATGTTACTGCATTCCACTGCTTATGTCAAAGTGCTTATATAGAAGACAGGAAAAAGACTCCCCTGGCTAGGTTTGTGATAATTGCTAGTAAGAGAACCGTTACTGAACGCACTAACGCAGAACTTAGCTCTATACACTCCAATTGCTTCTCTCCCCATGCACCACAGAAAGCACTCACAGATCCACATCGTCGAGTATCCCCTACTTCCTCCTCAGCAACGACGACGCTAAACCACAATACTCCCCCCTACGCTCCCAACCCAATGACACCCCACACACCCCCCACTTCCCACGAAAAAAAAAAAAAGTCAAATTCCCTTGGCGTTCAAACTACACTACTCTTCTCGCTTCTCAACTTTCTCTTACTTCACCACTTAACTTTGCTTCACAACTTCACTTTTACCAAGACACTACTACGATAACACCAATCTATCACTACTTACCAAAGAAACTCGATCTAACTATACTTGCAATGATCACACCCATCTATTATTGTCACACAACTACAATACACACCTTCACATATATACCTTTTTTAAAAAATAATTTACAAGATAGTAACCAAAGCTACACAACTATACCAACTATACTATAACACTTCTTGATTTGATGATAAGAAGTATTCTTTTCTTGCACTTGAAGAATTAAGCTTGGATCACTTGGAGACAAAGCTTTATGATTAAATGATCAAAGGAAAGAAAGGAGTGTATAAACTGATTTAGAACAGAAGGAAGGTGTGTGCAAAAGGTAAGAAAATCAGTGGGGAATAGTCCAATATTTATAGGCAAGCTGTGACAAAAAGACACGTGGCCGGTCCCCTTAATTAGGGTTCCAGTCCCCTTAAAATTAAGGGGGCAGCCCGTTATAATTAAGGGGGCCGCCCATACCTGACGCTACATTTTTTGTCTTTTCTGGGGGAGATGTTTTCTAGAGCATTTCTAGCCGTTTTTGGGTAAAAAATTTGAATTCAAAATATTTATTTGAATAAAACATTTCTTTTAAATCTAAAAATGTTTTGTAAAAGATATAAAAATGCTTGTGTTATTTTTATAAAAAGTGTGAGTTTAAATAAAAAAAAATCCTTTGATCATAAACTACATTAAGCATTTGTTTATTCATACCTTTAGACAAAATAAATGCTCCCCCTTGATGTGTACTCCCCCTTGTTTGAGGGCACCAAGGAATCGAGCTATGGTATCTTTGCTACAAAAACAAGTTAGACGAACAAGACAACCATTTCTAACATGTAGCAACTAGGAAAAAATATTTAAACATGTTGATAAAGCTTAACAAGTGTCAAGTTATTTGTGTAACTAACAATCACAAACATATATCAACTAGGCTTATCTTTTATGAATGTGAATAATACAATCAACCAAAAAGAAAACTAGTGCAAAATTAAAACATAAGACTAAAGGCCATTCATTAAACATAATAATTGTGTATGACACACAAGCATGCATACATCAAGTAGAAATAATATGCTTGAAGCATATTAGTACAACATACATAAAATTTAAACTACAAAGATCCTAGAATTCCATGGAACTTGCTTGCAAAAGGTTTGGTTGACAATTATTTGAAAATGGCTAAACATGGTATATGTTTAGTTTGGTAAAAGTGATGGTGGTGGTGGTGAGTTGGGTGGTGGAGGTTGTGAAAGCATGTATTCAATGTGAGAAAACATGCATTGGA
Source organism: Tanacetum coccineum (assembly GCA_026074375.1). NCBI lineage: Eukaryota > Viridiplantae > Streptophyta > Magnoliopsida > Asterales > Asteraceae > Tanacetum > Tanacetum coccineum. Next base: position 24,752 of record BQNB010080786.1, read on the forward strand.
GCTCATCTCTCAATCCAAAGATAAGAGTACGGTTGTGAATGCAACACAAACATGAGTCGCCATGTGCCTCAAGAAGGTTCCAAGGAATGGGATGACCAAAGATAGGTGGAGAGGGTGATGGAGTAGCAAATTGGACATCAAGTGGGGTAATTAGTGAAAGGGTGAGAGTGATGTCCATTGATGCATTTCTTGAGTTGGAGGGGGTAGAGGAACTCTTGGAGGAGGAGATGTTGGTGAGTTCAAGTAACCATTTGTTTATGGTGATATGGATGAGGTTGGTGATTTGGGTGTGTAGTCAATGGAGGAAGAGGAAGTGCCTTTGGTTGATGGTGTTTTTAAGGGTGCATTAGGAGCACTAGGTGATGAGAGTTGATGCTTGGGTGATGGGGTTTTGGTGTCTTCTTGAGTTAAATCTACAAACAATTGTTTTGGTGGAATGATGTTGATTTTTGGTCTTTTGGAAGCTTTGGAAATGGAAGCTCTAGTGGATGCCATGATGGTTTATGGTGGTTGATAAAGGATGAAGAAGATTGTAACACCCCAAAAAATGTGTTGCAGCGGAAATATGTCCAGGAGTGTTACTTCATAATACAACAACACAAGATACAAGAGAACGACCTCTAAATGTGTCGTTTGAAAAGTAATCTTGTTGATTTTCTTGAAATTGATATAACATTTGTCCCATAATTGCATCACAATGAAAAGCTTGAAAGCAATACAACAAGATTTGATTTTGTATTCAAGTAGAAATCCATGAATGAAATCTTGTCAATTTAGACTCCAATGCACATCAAGTAAGCCAAGCATCTAATTCACCTGAGAAAAACATACTTAAAAGTGTCAACATAAAGTTGGTGAGTTCATAGGTTCGTTTAAGTATAAATGTTGCACCAAAGATTTGCAAAGCGTGTATGACCATTTCAGCCCTTATAATAGTCACAAAAATGTAAGTATGAAAGTTGGACCGCAATTGTTCAAAGTATGCATGATAATTAAAAATATCACGAAATGTTTCAAGTATGTATTGCCAAATGAGTAATTACGATTACTCTAAGTTCATGAAACGGATGCACAAACTGAAATCAAGGATATGTACCCATCGTAGGCGTCCCCTCCAAGAACACCCGAGCAGTAATGAAATTAATATGTACCCATCGCAGGTGTCCCATCCAAGAATACCCGGGCATTGACTTATTTTGTAAGAGTGTATGTAAACAAGTTTGTAATCAATCATGTAAATGAGTTTGTAAACGTTCATGTAAACGATTATGTAACCAAGTTACGAAATCAAGTATGCAATCAAGTATTGTAAATCAATTTGTAACGAGTTGTAAATGAACATGTAAAAAGTTTGAATAAACCATGTAAATCACCCGAAAAATATATGTAAAACAAGTAAAACATGGGGCTATAAACTCACCTCGATGTTGTAGAACGATTGGCAAGAATGCACATATTAAGCACAACACAAACGGAAACCAGAACGGCTCGACCAAGAAGTTGCGGTTTATCTTAACGGCTATGACCCACTAGCCTAGGATAATGTATTTGGGTTTTCCGATGGATAGTCACATCAACGCGACACGTTGATGAAAGTTTTAGATTTCAAGTTGTAATAGTTTGGTGGTTTGTTAAATAAAATAAATCAAAAAGTAATGCAAAGTATGTAATATATTCCGCATATATATTACATATGAAAAATGAACATGTATATAATTCATATGGTGAATTATATAACAAAGACAAACAATAAATAAATAATCGAGGTGTATATAATACGCGACATGTATTATATATGAAATTAAAATAAAAGTATATAATACCCTGCAGGTATTATATAAGAAACGTGAGAAAATAATTGTAACAACATAATTCGACACGTGTTCGAAAATCACTAATAATAAAGATTTCTTGCATAAAAGTAAACACACGTTTCAAAGTCATGAATTAGATAAATGACATTTTAAAAGTTTTTACAAAAGTTATTATTCTATCTATTAGTCGGGAATTATAATATATAAAATAATATTTTATAATTTAGTTTTTCGTTTCCTTGACGGGTTGTAGCTAAAATAGTTGTCCTATTTGTAAAAGTATAGTTTTCGTTTGTTTGTCGGGTTATTGTATAATAACGAATTAATAATCTTAAAACTATATAACTTCTTTCTTTTATCGGGTTTCTAAAACAATAGAAATTATAGTGCAATGGCAGCGTGGTTGCGGTGGTGGTGGCGGTGATGTGGAGACGTGGTGGAGATGGTGATTCTCAGTGTGGAGATGGTAACGGGGTGGCGGATATGTGGAGACGTGGTGAAGGTGGATGCGATGGCAGCGTGGTTGCGGTGGTGGTGGCGGCGGTGTGATGATGTTGGTAATGGCAGTGTCGTTTGGGGACGATCGTGGTGGTGATGTTAGTGGTTCGGAGGTGGTGGCGGTGTGGCAGCCATGATGATGGCGGTGTAGTGGAGATGAGGATGTGTGGTGGTTCGGTGGTAGGGGTGGCGTGGGATGGCGTGGAGGTGGTTGGTGGTGCCGGCGGCTGGTGGCCGGAAAGTGGCCGGAAAAAGGATGTCGACGCCGAAAAATTTAGTGTGTGTGGCTAGGTCAAGTCATAATGAGAAAACCCTAATGATTTTCTATATATGTTTAAAAAAAATGACAAGTGTATAATAGATTGGGGTGATGATGTAAATATTACCACAGGGACCAAAAGTGTAACTTTTGTAAAATAATCGTTCGGGACTCGTTTAAGCTACTTAATGGATGATTCAAAACACGAAACTTGCGCCATTGTGTTTCAAATGATTTTTCCATGAAAAAATGAGTATTTACATGACTAAAACATAAAGGGGCTGCTTGGATTTTGAATTTCTAACAGTGGTTCTGACCTTTTATAAAAATAATACGTCTCATGATGATTCCAAAAAGGTAAGAAACTCGAAAAACGGATTAAAAACGAAGAAGTTACGATAAAAACACGATTTACGTTAATACCGGTTTATAAAATAAACTTTATAAAAGCCAGTTATAAAATACTTCTAAAACAGAAAGTTTAGTATTTTTCACAGATTGTACATATTTTTAGGATTCCAAAATGATAAGAATCGTAATTTTTCAATTAATAACGAAAGAGTTACGAATTTCACAAGTTTACGATAATAATACTTTTATAAAAAGTTACTGTTCATGACAGAAACATTTATTTTTGTAAACCTCATAAATAAATATAACTTTCAATTACAAGAACGTGCTCGAAAGAATTACTAAAAACGGAGCTAAAACGAATAAAATACGACGTTTACGATAATTAAAGTTTATAAAAGTAATTTTATAAACTATGAACAGTAAAAATTTCTGTTCATCAGCAGACCCCACTTTATAAAAATGTGATAATTTTGATAACGAAGACGTGGTCGAAGGAATCTCTAAAATCGGGATTAAAACGAATAAGTTATTGCATTTACGGGTGTTACGACAATTAAATTTATAAAAGTAAATTTATAAAACGTCATAAACAGTAAAAGTACTGTTTATCAGAAGGTTATAAAATATAAAAATATAATATTTTTATATATCATCTTAATACGAAGACGTGGACGTAAGAAACGCGAGAAACAGGTTTAAAACGGGAAAGTTATGCTAGTTTTACTAAAACGATAATTATAAACGTTTTCGCTTTAAAACAACGATTTTTAAATTACAAATAGATGGTGATGAGCTATATAGGATTGTATACGATATTAGTTATCAAAGTACATAGTACTTATACGACCTATGTTTGATTAGGTTGACTTCGGATTCGTTCGTGACTCGTTATTTATAACAACTCAGAATTTTCATCAACCTATTTTACTATTATCATAATTATACGGGGGAATTTTTTGCTTTATTACATTACTTGCATTGTCAATATCTCAGTATATAATGTAATTTTCATAACTAAAGTAGACGAGCTCACGCAACCTATCTATGGCAATCATGTCTTCATATATGTCAAGCAAACATCATAACATATCAAGTCAATATCATCATATTCTTTTTACAAAGTACATTATTCCAATAATGTACCATTCGCAACGTTATATCAAAACGGGCTTTAAACCGTTATCATATACCTCTAAACCCTAAAACTGAGCTAGTTTCTAAACCATGACCCGTTTCTCGATATTTATCCATCATAAACCCAAACCAACTCTCAAATAAGTTGTAATAACTTAATTTAAAACAATATCAATCATGTTTAATCATCATTCCATCATCATTTCAACAATATACAAGAATTACAACTGGAAAACCCTAAATGAACCCTAAATGGATCATATGACCCGTTTACTCGTTTTCACCTAATTTATATCCAAACCATCTATGGATTTTTGCTAATAACACTTAATATAATCTTTGTGAACATTTATCTATCATTAAATTGGCAATATACAAGAATTAGAAGCTTGAAAACCCTAATAACCCATTACGTGCCCTAAAATGGAACCCGCGGCTTATTTGTTCATTTCAACCCATTTTAACCCAAACCACTTACCAACTCTTGATTATAATCCTTAATATATGTCATAAGATCAGTAACTAAACATTTCTAACCAAGAACACACGAATTATAAGCTTGAAAAACCAAAGAAAACCCTAACCGAACCATTACATGACCCGCGACCCAATTCCTTCAAATTTTGACCTATTTAATCACCACCCATGTGCAAGCACCTCCATGACCAGCTGCTAGGCACTCATAAGCAGCTTACCCGCCTGCTTAACCCTTCACATGGCCAAAATCAAAGCCAAATCTCCTCCCTTTTAACCACAACAGCCGCGGCAAGCTTCTAGGCCATCCAACACTTCACTCTATTATTCTAGCTTGTATAACTCACCACTTAGACCTCCCACATCAGTAGATAGATGGTACACATGTCCAACATCAGACCTTGAAGCTTGCTTAGCACCCTTGGTGATTTCAAGTATAAATAGGACCTCATATCCTTCATTCCAACTCGCACCCACCTTCCTCTTTCTATAACCCAAGTGAGCAACTATTCTCTACTCCATATGATCCTAGGATCATCTAAG